>JAAGNO010016988.1:0-32841 GCA_033439905.1 Ceryle rudis | reverse complement strand
CAACCTGCATTGTGTCCCACCCAGCTGGGAACCAGAGCAAGTCCATAGTCTGTCCCTTGGGTAAGCTTCCCTTTGTGCGTTTGGTGTTCAAAATCTTGGTTAGCCTCCTGTGAACACTCTTGTTCCTTCTGGGAAAGAAAATTGATAAAAGCTATAGAAACCCTCACAGAAGTCCTATATAGACAGCAGTACCATCCCCAACTGCCTTTACCCAGAAACATCACCAGCTTATTTGTATTCTAGACAATATTTTTTAATGGTTTCTTCCCTAAAAGGGATAAAGTGTGACGATACTCTTGGTATTGGAAATGTTGTTGGAAACGGAAATAAAGCAGTAATGATCTTTGTGTTAAAATAATCACTTGGAAGCAGGACATAAGCAAAATTTTTTTAGATGGAAATGTAAAGTCTCTTGATGAGAACACGGTAAGAGAGAGAAAGAGAACCAAGAGCTCTTGAGTGGCCAGCAGAAACAAATAAATCACTTCATTCTGAGTTGTAAATGTCTGGCACTCTATGACATTTGGTTTCTGGGGGTTTTTTTCTTTTTTTGGTGCTTTCGAGAACTGCTCATGAGTTGCAGTACTGAGATATGCCGAGTCCTTGAGAGGAGCTTAGGTGTGGCTTAGATAAAAAATACCATGAGTGTCCACTATGGGATTTGTGGGATCTACTTTTGTCCTTGACACAGACTCCATTTTTCTTTCTCAGACAAATTTCATTACTGACTTTCTCTTCTGCTGAAGGGGATTATATTTCTTTTGGAAGCATGCTGAAAATGTGTGTATGTGCTAAAACATCTTTAAACTTACACTGAAATAAAAAAGAAATGTAGCAGTATATAACTGAGACTCTTTGTGTTTAGGGAAGGAATACTTTATCCTGCTTGCCTCCATCACTCCTTGTTTCCTGAGCATTATCACCATCATGGCTGTCATCTACTCTTTTTACAGGTATGATTAATGATGTGCTAAGGAAAGATTGTCTAGTGCTAGAAGAAATCTTTAAGTACTGTTTGTGTCTTGAAATCACATGATTCTGTCAGTCTGTGCTGCTATGAATAACCAGGTTAACTTCTTCATTCTAATATGAAACTGGAAGAGTAAAGCTGTTCTTCAGGTATTGTGATGCTCTGTCAGTGTCTCTCTTGTTTAGATCGGAGGGTTGGTTCAGCTGCCTAGTAAGTTCTACCTAGTGCCAGAAGACTGGTGCTACCCTGCCATAACAACAAAGGGGACGGTGATTGAATCTGTGTTTATGAAGAAGTCCCCTGGGTGAAGCTGGACTCTACCCCCCTTTAGAATTTGCTGTGGAGAAAAAAAGCAGTTCCAAATTAAAACTACAGAAATCATTGTGCAGAGAAAGGCTGAGTTATCACCTGTACTGAAAACCTCAGCTATATTCCCTCCTTCCTCTATTCCAGAATTGGTTTTCTCCCAAACCTTCTCCCTCAGAGCTGAAGAATTAGTTCAATAAAATTTCACCAAGTGCAAATTGTATGTCCTTCCAGAGGGCTTTTATTTTAATCTTCTGCTTCTACTTTGTGCTTAAGCTCCCATGAATATAACGGAAGACCTCTAAAGAAAGTCAGGGTGCCATAATTTCAGGACCAAAAGTCAAGAAGAGAGAGACATGAGGGTTTTTTGGCTTTACTCTTCATGATAAGAAAAAGAAATGTTTCATAAGCTTGTGATTAAAGAAATGAGGCTGTGATACAGCCAAGCCTAGGACTGAGGAACAAATTTGCTTCAATACTTTTTTTCTTTTTCACAGGCCGTGCTACAAAAGTAAATCTCCTGAAACTGCTCCTACACATTCCCTACAGGTAAGGAGAATTATGCACATCAGACCATCACCAAATCAGGGACCTTCTGATAGCCCAGAAACATGATCAGTAAAGGGAAATCATTCGATTCTTACTCTCCGCTTTCAGCAGGTGCTACTGTGTCTTATATGTTTGCTCTTAGCTGTATCTCGGGACAAAACAAAGCCTATCATCACCATACTTTTGACTTGGGGCAAATATTAGAGGCTTGTTCCAGCAGCAAAGGCTCAGCAACTGCTATCTTTTATTTGTCTTAACAAGGAGTGAGTCCTACCACATCTCCCTGGCCGTACCAGATACACTGACCACAACTGCTGTACAAACAGTACTCAGGAAGGGAGGCTGGGAAATATTAAGAAAGCTATTAGTAAGCAAGAGGATTAAACAACAAAATTAATAGACATAGAGGAGAAAAGAATAAGCCTCTTGGTGTCCAGAATGCTAATGTGCAAGTTTTGAAGGCCACTCTTTATTTTGTATGGTCAATCCACTAGCAAAGAACCAACCATACTCAAGAAAAAACATTTTTTAAAACAATGGAAGGAGTGTCAAGGTGCAAGCTCAGGTATTCTTGGATGCCCTTGACCTCTGTGTGCTGTTACATGCTTCCTCTGTAGCTAAGCAATTAACTTATCAGCTCTGTATCTCTGTTCTCTCCTACCAAATATAAATAAACAGCATTCCTATGCAGGCAAAATGTGTTACATCTATATTGTGAATAACTGTGCACCCTACAGTAGATGCTACGCTCAAATTCTGTCATCAATTTAAAAAGTGCTTCAGTTTCAATTCTAGTCATTATTATTCCTCCTGTTCTGTGGCTCTACCTCCTGGTTGTTGCTGACAGATGCATTTGTATCCATGTAAAATAATGGGTTAAGTATCACTGTTCTTACTGTCACACCATGCAACTTTCATTAATGTGTCTGTATACTGAAACTGAAGACTGATGAAGGAATCAATCATGGTCAGGACTGGGATGTTGTTTGCTCTTTCTAGAGAATTAGACCCTAATACAATTTTTTTCATCCCAAAATAAATCGGGTAGAAGGGGAGGAAAAGGAGGCAGATGAGCCAATACCTCAGCTTTACGCTTGAAATCCTTGATAGAAACAGCAGTGCATGTTCTTTGGTAGAAAAAGGAATGGAAGACTTTTAGAATTCAAGAGGAATAAATGTGGGAGCACTATTTCCCAGTTATGGTCCTCAGTCCAGACAAAAGGCTTGCAAAGTCTTGCCAAACTAAACTACTTATATTTACAGGTTTTTGTATGTTTTTTGGGTTTTGTTTTGTTTTGTTTTTTTTTTTTCTAGGATGAAACAATGGAAGTGGAACCTTATACTACTTATGTGCAGAAGGAAAATGTAATTTACAACTCAGTGTCTGATCTGACAGTGGGGCAGAATCTTCCACAAGGACTGTTGCCAGCAACATGAATGATTCAACAACGCCGGAATGGGAGTTAGACACTTTATAAAAGACTGGTTAGAGAAAGGAACTTCTCAGAGGATTTCCTCAGGCTTTGGGGCAACAAAGCTCCCGAGCTCTGTTCTAACACCTATGCTTGCCGATGAGTCTGTATAACTCCTTTTTTTCCCCTGTTTTGCCTTCTTCCTTGGAAAAGGAAACAGGTTTCTTGTTATTCCTTGGTAAAATATGATGGACCCCACGTCAGAGTTTTTCCTGGAAAAGCTGTTGTGATCAGTCTTCCCTTTGCTGTTCTTGCCTTGGAGCTCCTAGTTTTGTCAGTCGCTTCTAGGCATTACTTTGATGCACTTGACACTATGTTGCACACATTTGGCAGATGGGAGCAGTGTTA
The DNA here is from genome assembly GCA_033439905.1 of Ceryle rudis. Classification (NCBI taxonomy): domain Eukaryota; kingdom Metazoa; phylum Chordata; class Aves; order Coraciiformes; family Cerylidae; genus Ceryle; species Ceryle rudis. The sequence goes on along the minus strand of JAAGNO010016988.1, from coordinate 29,196 downwards.
GGTCTGAACCAAAGTGAAACACTCTTCAACCAACAGCCACTTTTTTCTAATTCACCAATTACTAACATAGTGACCTGAGTACTTATCATCACAGAATAGCTTAAAGGGCAGAAGATATTGGTGGGAAAGACCTTTAAAGTTCCAGTTCTGAAAGTGGAAATGAGTGATGAATTTAGAAGGTCATCCACCAAGAGACTTCACTAGCATGATTAATTTACTTGTTAGGTTCATATTCAGTATTTCCACTGAATGTGTTCATTCTGTCTTTCAGATTATTGTTATGATTACTTTTCCATAAGATTCTCTGAAGATACAGTGCCCCTGTCTTTTATCTTAAGAATATTGGCATTAAGATACTGTAAAAGAATTATGTTACTCAAATCTGGTAAGCTACTTCTAACAGAAACAAACCTCAAATAATTTACAAACTGAAACAAGATCAAATATATCTTCTATAATTGTGCAATAATATACAAAAAGGATAAAATGCTTGCTAATTGTAGTGATATTTATTTTAACTTCCACAACTGAAGATTTTTTCATTCATATGTCTAAATGTTTTACTGATATTCTTTTAAATATACTTGCAAATTCACTTGTTTGTATGTAAATTAACTTCCTTATCTTAATGTGTCTCATGTTGAGGTGACTTCTCATCTTCCCAAAATATCCTTTGGGAATAAGTCCAAAAACTTGTCCTCTCTATGCTATCAGTTCTCAAAATTTTTAGATGGATGCCTTAGTAACTGGAGTATGAACTGGCTTTCCAGTAAGCATAAAGAAACCCATTTGTAAACTGCTGGTTACCACCTCTTATTTCAGTATTTGAAAAGACTGACTGGGTACTCGATCTGACGGTACGGTCAGAAGAACTAGATTTTTCCTTTAGACTATAGAAATGTCTTTGCCACACATTGCTAGAGATTTCTTTCAAGATAGCCACTCGAGGGCTATAAGCCAGTGCTTGGAAAACAGACTTCTAAATTGATTGCTGTTCCTAAATGTATTATTCATGTAAACTGATACAACTGGTTATTTATTCTCACTCTAGCAGCTATGAAACAGACACTTTTGTCCAGGTGCTCTCTGCATGAAAGTATTGTTTTTCTTTGTTCCTGTATATCATTTTAGGATAGAAGGGATCAAAGCTGAATATCAATCAAGTATAAACTATAGATTTACCCTATGAGACAGCAGATCTTGAGGGTATATTCTTGCCAGTTTATATGTGATATATTATATTCACAGAAATATAATACCTGCTTAACCTGCTGTCTAGCTGTAGAGGTTTACAATCCTTTACAGGCATAGTACACTGTTCCAGACCTAGACATTGCTAAGTCTCTAACTGGTTGATTATTTCCTTCATCCTCTACTTTGTTCCACCTTCAAGCCTGCTACATGCAGAAAACAGAGTTGCAGTTTGTGACTGTGATAAATGAGTTAAAAGTGTGTATATATACACACATAGACAAACATGCTCTTTGTCCCTAGCAGCACAGAAGGTGTAGTGCAGCAAGTCCCATTCTGCACTCCTCTTTCTCCATCAGGGTACTTGCTACTTCCCTTTGCAATGTGCTGCTATTGTGCTGCAGTCAAACTCTGAGCAAAAGTGCTGTGTTGACTTGTCTCTTAGCTCAGGCAAGTCTGCCCTCTGAACTCCCCAGCATGTTGCAAATTCACAGGAAAAAAGTCAGCAGCCTTTCAGCTCCTCCCATAAAGAAAGGGTTTGGCTTTAACCACATTTACTAATGCTATCTCTTGCTGCAACATTTAATTTTGCTAAATTTGTGTTTCCCACCTTTACTGCTGTATTTCATCTTCACACAGACATTCCAGTCTCTTGACAGTTTACAACTGCCATTCTTGCTCTAATCGGACTGTTAATAATCATGGTTATCTTATGACTATGGAGTCCGGAGCACCAGGCTCACATGCGCAGCAAGCCAACAGATTCTGTGCTGTTGTGCACCCGCAGAGGAGCTGCTGACTGAAGTGCAGCAGGCCTCCTTCAGACTAAGGGTCGGTTACTTAAGATGGCACTGGCAGTACTAAAAAATGAATGCACCACAAATCTTGAGACTGAACATAGCTTCTGTACATCCGTCAATTCTTGGGTCTCTAACTAGAAATTATTTAATGAGAACAAGGTCAAGACCTTCATCACCCATTGCAACAAAGTGTAAGATTTCGTTAAATTGTAAATTTTAGCAGGAGAATTTTAGCACTTGTCTGCTTCAAATAGCTTCCTAAAACCAGAATACATTAAGAGTGGTGTTTCATGTATTACCCTCTCTCTGCACCCCAACAGGTTTCAGGACTTGCAACTACATTCTCCTGCCAGTATCACGTACTCATATTTGTGGTTTATTACCTGTGGTCTAGTCTGTAATCCTGCTGTCTGTCATAGACCGTCTGGTTCAGTGTGACCGCTCTGCAGTTTTGCCCAGCTTACTTCCAGTTATGAATTAAATTGCCATCAATAACTTCTATTTTCATCCTACTGGCAATAGAAATCTGTGTTTTCACATTAGAGATGGATGCCTTTCACATGAGCATTGACATAACCACTACCTCTAGATGTAGCAGGGTCTTCTCAAACAAATCTAGAGAATAAAAACATTTTCTTGTACAAATCTAGCGAATAAGTGTATTGGCAAGGGAATGCTAAAGAAATGTTTAAAAGAAATTGAATCCTTACAAGCAGAGTTAAAACTGTTTCATATTTAACTGGAAGGGAAAGAAAAGTGTGCAATGCATTTAGTCATAAGTAGAAAGAAATCTCACAATCTCTCACATTTGCACAGAAAGAAGCCACGCAGTCAGACCAAAACCTATTCAGAGAAAATACTAAGCAAGGAATTTTCACTACTGAATATATTTCAATAGTGAATGTGTAAGAAAGGCTTCCATAGCCTAACCTGTTCTCCCTTGTATTCACTACTGGGAAATCATTTCTCTCTGGTGGACTAAAGATGCTATCTGTCTTTTACCACACGGTAAGTTTCAAAATAATTCACCTTTTGCTTTTTTGTCATCTACCTCAGATGGAACACTGAGGTAAGTTTCCTCAGTTAGGAAAATGCATAATAAATAAAATTCCATAAAGGTACCACATTTCTTCAATGTCTTTGCTTAATTTCTGCAATTACACCCGTTCAATAACAAAGATATTTTTTAGGCTGTGGGTATACCGGAATTACTGCTAATTACACAGATTGCCATGTAATTTCCTGATGGTAATGGTAATTCCTCTAACCCAGGGGAGGTTTAAATTGGATACTAGGAAGGAGTGGTGAGGCATCAGAACAGGATGACATCGTGGAGTCACCATCCCTGGAGGTGTTCAAAAAACATGTAGAAGTGGCACTTCAGGACATGGTTTAGTGGTCATGATAATGTTGGTTGATGGTTGGACTTCATGAAAATTAATAAATATTATGACTTATATTAGCCACTTTGCTCCAGGAGATAATGCTTGCATAAAAGCTTCCTCATGAATCTCTCCATACAGAAACCTGAGAATTGCACCCACTGCTGTCCACAGCACCAGAGATACTAGTTGCAGGTGCTAATGCTATGCATCGATATTCTAGCCTGAGTCATCAACCTCATAACACTGCGCTTTACTCTGCCAGTTTTCCTCTTTGCAGAGCATATTGTTATTACAAAGTGTACCAGTCCCACTGTTTTTCACATTTATTTGCTGAACCCCAGTCATTATAGTCTAGGTGTTAGTATTAGTTTTACCAATCGGTCAGCTGCAAAAGCCTAATACATTAACAAGCTGATAGTGAGGAGACACACACGGTCAGTTCTCTTCTGACACTACCAATATACTTGCTTGCAGAGCAGCTTTTACATGAAGAGGCCTATACTCAAAGATATAGTAGCTTGAGGCTGTGCTTACTCATAGTGCCTGTTGCTTCTCAGGTTTACTGCACCTTGCTGAAGTCAACGCACAACAGAAGACCATAGAATCTTTTTGGTTGGAAAAGATCCTTACTATCATTGAGTCTAACCATTAGCCTAACACTGCCAATCCCACCACTAAATCATGCCTCTAAGCACCACATCTACACTCTTTTAAATACCTCCAGGGATGGTGACTCCACCACATCCCTGGGCAGCCTGTTCCACTGCTTAACAACCTTTTCAGTGAAGAAGTTTTTCCTGATGTCCAACCTAGATCTCCCCCTGGAACATCTTGAGACCATTTCCTCTTGCCTTATCACTTGTTACTTGGGAGAAGAGACTGACCCCACTGATATACACCTTTAGGCTAAAGGCTGAAGTCTCTTCTCCCTTACAAATAGCTTCTCCAACAAAAAGCACTGGCATTGCACTGATGTTGTAAAAAAACCTTGACCTTCTAGGATGAGTAAGTATGAAGTTTTGCTTCTATATTTAAGGGGAAATCTGAAATTGTGGATGACCTATAAAATAATTGTAGTAGGATACCTAACGAGATAAGTTCTTTTGATGCCCTATTTTAGCTTCAGTTACCTTGAGCTTCAGCCTCCTACAGGTGTTCTATAAAGCAAGAAGGTGATATGTCATTGTGGTAAATTGTGAAAGAGAGAGGCAAAAGGGAGTTCACAACTCTGCTGCACGAAGCTATAATATTGATTAAAGATTCTAGGGTTTTTCCCCTTCACCTCAAAGCCTCTCAGATACATATATATGTTTTTTTAGCTTAGTATTTTCAGGTGATACATCCTGTGAATAAGAAACAGTCTGGCTACATCCAAATGAAAATGGTAATTCAGGAACACCTATTATGACCACTAGATGACAGCTTCATCTCATCCTATGAAAAACACTGCTATAGGAGAATCATTAGTTCTCCACACAGTCTCTTATTAGATTTGGGATTCTAGTGACTCATTTTCTTACATGTGGAGCTTCATTTGTGACAGGATGTTCTCACAAAAAAAAAAGGCATGGTTCCATGCATGACACATTGAGCAATAAGGAACTTGTAAGGAAAAACAACAAAAAGAACATACTGTGCACCGAGAAGCTCATTCAGAAATTGTTGGAGCTGTCTCCATGGTATATGCAAACACTCAAATGTGCAACAGTAAGTAGGTTCTGGGGATATGGAGAAGAGATTGAGGAAAAGCCAATGGGATCTCTGGGGCTGGGGTAGTAAAGGGCAAACTGGGAAGAAGATGAGGGAGTGAATAATGAAAATTTAAAGGATTGCAGTTAGGGACACGAGTTCCTCCCCTTTTTCAGCCCTCCACCTTATCAGTGGGAAGGCTCATTCTTCTCTTTATTATAGGAATCAAAATCTAGCTATTACCTGGGGATAACAGAGCGGCTAATTCCCTCCTTCAGCCCCCCACTGTTCCCATACCTCCTGAACAGCAGTTTGAAGACAGGAAGTAGGTGCCTATGAGGTCCTAGCAGATAGCCCAGCAAAGGACAGGGATGTCTTGGCTAGTTAGTGCTGCTGCTGGTAGGACCAAACCCACAGATTTGCAGTAGAAACTTTAGGAGAGGTCTCACACCTTCAGTAAAAGCCATCCCCTCACTTCCACTCACCTCTGTCATCAGAACAGATACTATCAGATCAGAATACCATCTGCTTCAGTGGTTGGTCTATTCGAAAAATTGGTCCTTATATTCTGGACAAAATAAATATCTGAAGTCACTTTGTCCAAACCTCCTACTCCTCTCTTCTATGCCACTCACCTGTAACCCAGAAAATTACACAGCTCTTGACAAGGTGAGATTCTATTAGAAGATCTATTGGCATCACATGAGAGTTGATATTAAGGTTAATCTCCATTTTACAGTATGGGGGGGACAGGAAGAGGAAATGGGTAGGAGATTGTTGCATACCAGCCCAGTAGATAAGAGTATCAAAATTTGATGGAACTCATAATTGAGAAAGCATGCAGTGGCCACACTTCCTGCTTCCATGAAGGCCTAAGCTGGAAAGAGGCTTGTAAAATGACAGCTGATGCCAGCCCTGCCTTTTAAATGTAGAACCTGTGTTACCACTCTGCTATGCAGGGCCTGTCTCTCTTGAGAAAAACCCTATGAAACATGGCCGAGAATTTCAGATCAGAGGGAAACAGAGGCATACATAACTGTCAAGAACATTTATTTCACCAGCCTTTTGCCCCTTCCCCGGTACTTTTATGGTGCTCTTACAGTGAGAACCAGGGAACAAATACTTTGTAAAAGTCTGCATCCCATCACAGTCCCACACCTTAACCCCCTTCACATTTCTGGTGAGTAATCACTGCCCATCCTCAGTTCAACCCATCCATCTCTGCTTTTTTCTCCCTCTTCACTTCTCTGCAATCACTCAGACCTCTCAAAACTGAAATGCTGATGAAAGGCTAAATACTGCCAGAATAAGGCTGCTGTACCAAGTCACATAACAGACACATTGCAAGGGTCTGAAGATGCGCGCACTAGGCTGTAAGATGTGAAAAGCCATTAACCAAACACAAAACAAACAGATGTCTGTGCATGGACTTGTGTGATCCATCATGATCCTTGGTGTGCTGTTTCAGGAAAGGGAAGTAGGTGGGTATGAGGTCCCAGCAAAGAACAGAAACATCTGGGCTAGCTAGTCCTGTTGCTCTTAGGTCCAGCATAGATCTGCAGTAGGAGCATTAGGACAGGTTATATCACAGGTATCACAGGGTGTTAGGGGTTGGAAGGGACCTTGGAGAGTATATGATGGTGGCTTATAGGTGAATGACTGTAAGAACATGCTTTTTAGGATTTACCACTAGCTGCAGTGCAGTGCAGCTGCCTCTTATCCAGATCCTGTACACCTCTTTGCAGGGAAGCAACTTAGCACGTTACAAATCTGCTATCAAGGTGATTACGATGTAGGGAATATCTAAACTAAGAGGATGCTGCAAATGTAGGAGCTGGCAGTGCTACAGCAAAGCAGCATGGGAGGTGATAAAAAAAGTTACTTTTCTTTGAATAGTTCTCTTTACCTTGTTGATTCAATGAGGTTGATGTGAGTAGGCAGTCACAGCTCTTTGGGCTTAGTATTTCAAGAGCAGTCCAGAATAGTGTAGCAGAATAATAATACTGCTTTTCCTGTCAGTAACCACTTCCTAGCCAAAATTCTTACAGCACTTCACTATTCGTTATTAATTACGTCTGAATTATCATAAATATTTTAAAATCAGAATCAAAATATCACCAATATTTTAAATCAACAAGAATATGAAAGGAAAGAAGGATTCAGTGATTTGCATATAATCACCAAGAACCACATTTTGCCTATTCAAAAATTAGGACAGATCAAGTGGAAGAGTAAGGAAAAATATTATAAAAATTAGCACCCTCTAATCCTCCTTTAAAAAGCTAGCGATACTTTAATAAACATAGGCAAATATCTTCACCTCTAGGAGCCTCAATTTTTGCTTAAGTAAAAAAGGGTAATAATACTGACATACTTTGTCAAGTCCATGGTCTTTTAGTTAGGACACAAATTGTGTAAAAACTAACTAGCACTTTTATCATCAAAATGCAGCCATTTCTGAGCCTGAACACAGAAAGCTGTGAAAACTGCAAATTTGTCTAAGAGTTACAGAATAGGGAGTGCAAATCGTAACATCAAACTGAAACTGCCACACTGAGTCTAAATGGGCAAGCTGTCCTTCACCCCTCATATTTGCACCGTTTTATAGAAGTGTGTATAACAACCTTACAGAAAATAATACCGAGTTTTTAAGGGACAAAAATTTTAATGGCTTTTGGTATTTGATTTAAGATGTCACCTAGCAGCAAATGATTCACTGTCTTTTGTCTGCTTATTAGGTAATGCTTTCCACAGGACACTGGTTTTTGTTTTGTTGTTTGTTTTCCCATGGTCTCCTCACTTCCACTGCCCAGTGCCCAGCAGTGACTTAGCTGTACAAGCTGATGAGCTCACACCCTAAAGTGGAAAGGTTACACAAGACTCAGCTGCTAACACTCCCAAGGCTGAAAATCTACAAATACTGCCACGTGTATGTGGGGGTGGGAGAATGGACTTAAAAAAAACTAGGAAAAAAACCTACAAAAACTGTATAGTATCGAGACTTCAGCTATTTGTCATCTGCTTTCATTTACCATTTCAAGCTCTATTGCAACAGCTTAAAGTAAACATTTTTTTTTTTTTTTCATTTTTAGAATTTATATCTGTAACCATACAACAGGATGCATAAAATCACTTAGATGACCGCATGATAGTGAAAGACAGCTCTAAGGAACTAAAATACAGTAGGATAACTTGGAAGAATTCTAGCTACTATGTCAGGTAGATATGTGTCCTCCTTGCTTTACTCCTTACATGTCATCAAAAGAAGAAAAAAAAAATCTAGAAAGGAACAAGTTACTTTTGGATGGTAAAGAGGAGAGAAAGTTTGTAAAAATTTCCATGGTGACTTTTCAGCTTAACCAGATTCCATGAACCTTATTCATCCCATAAAAGGGGCAAATCTCGAGTCACATACAGTCCAACACATGATCACTTGATTGCTTTTAAATGTAGGAGGACTGTATTTCCCATGCCCTGGCTAAAGATAAAAAGAAAACTGTTAGGACTGGCAGTGGACACCAAAACTTTTTTTGATGCCAGCTCTTTTTTTCCTTTTTTTCAGACTTTCATCCAAAACATGCTTACACTGGCAGCCTACGCAGAGGGCTGTGAAATCATAAAGAGCCACTGTCCAACTCTTACCTCTGCAGGACACTAGACCACATCTAATCCTTGCAAATTGCAGCTGTTTTGATCAAAACTGTTTTGCGAGACTAGGAACTCTTTTATTTACTTATTTATTTATTTACTTTATTTTCCTGGTTTTGTGTTGTTGTCAGGACCTGGCTTGGCTCAGGAGACAAATTTTTCCCAAGAGCTTTTCAGGTTGTTCTCTTACTTGCTCTTTAACTACATAAAGAAAAAGGGAGTGGGGATTGCTGGGAGGCAGGAACAGGGAGATTACTTGTGCTGTTCATGAACTGGCCTTCAAAAGACTGAATGAATAGCAGAAGGGATAATGAGGCCTTGCCTTTATGCTGCTGTCTCAAATCTGAGGTAACTGAAGATTCCTAACTGCTTTGTTATTACCCTTGTTTATTATTGTAATATCTAGGGACTGATCAAGATGGACAAAGATTCAGTAATCACTATACAAACAAGGAGCGGTAGACACTCCTTGATCTAAAGAACTTACAGTTTAAACAGACACACCAAACGTGACAGAACAGGAAGTTATCAGTGATGCTAGAAAGTGTGTGCAATTGCGGCAGCATGTTCAATACTTTACTGCCCACTTACACCTTCCTGGATCAAAGTAAAGATTTTCAAAAAGTCTGTGAGATACACGAATGCATTGAGAAAGCTCACCTTAAATAGCTCTGTGAGCTGATACACTCTTCGCTGATAGTTTCCATTTCTGTTGCAACATCCTGTAGAAGCAAATGCTACATCTTACGCTATTGGACTTAATAACATGTTTTCTATGTAAAAGCTCAAAGCAAAAATAACAATCCAAGTTATTATGAGGACTTTTCTTGGGCAAGCATCAAGGCAGTTAAGTCAAAGGCATGTAAGCCTCACTGTATTTCTACTGTGGAGTGGGAAAGTAGGTAGCAGATGGAATTTAAGGCATGAAAGACAGGACAGGAATTAACTACAGATGCACAATGACTCAGGAGTAGATCAGTAGGACTGAATTCAGGGTCTGTCCCATCAGCTTGAGCAAGAGTTATCAGTAGATTGCATATCATCAGAAATCTAATAATTGCAGGTACACTGAGACAGAACAGGAAGTTATATGTAAATTTGAGTAGAATAAATCCTGCACTAATAATCCTCTGATCTTTGGGTGCATGAAATTCTCCCTTTGAATTTGTGTTGAAGTATAGGCAGCTTTTTAGGACAGGGAACAGTATGCAGAAGTTGCTCCTGTAAGGATAAGTAGCAGATTTCAGTTCCGGAGAGGTTTATGGCACTTTTTTGGGCATCATATTCAGATTTTAATACTCTGTGAAGTCAAATTTTAGTCACTATAGTCTGCTAGGTGTTAACAGACAATGCTATAATGCATGTACGAGTTGTATTCCCTCCTGATCTGCAATACAAAAACCACCATGTCTTGCTAATATGAGAATTTGATCTCGCAGGAGAATTGAAGGGCAGATTAGCTAAAACCTAAAACAAGTAAATAATGTTCTTTGGGGAATCATATCTGGCACTTTATTAAGGAAATTCAAAAGTATAAATATTTACAATAGGAGGTACACAGATTTCTCATGATATTATAGCTGATTCCAATTTGGAATACATGTTGTTTTGCTTAAGTTTATTCCATTTGCTTTTGAAATCTGACCCATATACCACATAAAACTTCATTATTTGTTCCTCCTTTCTGTCCTTATCCCTGCACTGTTATTTTCCTGGGGTTTGTCTTTTATATGAAATTTCATATGCTTTTAAATTTTAACAAAGAATTGCCATGATAAAAAGCTCTGAATAAAAAAGCAGAATCCTAAGTTGACATTCACAAAATAAATTTGTGCTGTGTATATACTGCATGCAATTATAAATGTATGTAACATATTATTATTTAACTGCGTTACTGGCAAATTTAGAGATCCTAGTGAAAACCAGGAATAAAAGCCTCTTTCTTGTAGAGTTTACAATCCGAATAGTCAAAATGGGCACAGTGTAGAAGAAAATAACTTTGTCTTCATGACAGATGTATACTTTCAATCCCTTTTACCTCATTCCTTTCATGTATCGCAAAAGGAACTTACAAATTAAATAATACAGTGATTTTTATACCCATCAATTAAAAAAAAAAAGCCATCCTGTAATAGGCAGGGCCCAAAGAATGAAGCCATTGTCAGCAGAGCATGACACATCTGCATTAGGAGCTTGCATCAGTGCAACAGGACATCTGCACCCATGCAAGGAAGATCATAATTAAAAGAAACTGTAAGGCTCTAACTAGGGCTAGGCAGACCTCAGACTATGCGGAGATTCCCAATAGCTTTCAAGTGTGCAGATGCTGTCTGGGCCTTCTCTGAGTAAGCCTCATTTAGAAGTGTCTACTGAGTGTCTTCAGCTCTTACACAGTCAGGCTCCTATCACAGTTTACTGCTTGCCATTTCCAAAGCAGAAACAGACTTAAATAAATTATTTGAATCACATTTCTGTCAGCTCAGACAGAGTTAACCTGAAGTTTTGAGGACAGATATATGAGGATGCGGAAGAAATTAAGTTCTGATTTCATCCAAATTATTTTGCCTCCTTTACAAGGCACCATTACAAGTTACCAGTTCACACACTGAGAACTTCATTCTTTCATTGGAGTATTCTCCTGAACGAAGTGGAGATATTAGCATCTGGCCATAGGAGAGAAGTGGGACTATCATAGAAGGTAGATGAAAACTCACAAAAATGGGAAGTTTGGGGCATTCTGTAGTCTAATGAGGGACACAGGGTTACATTCATCCTTGGTTCACTAGAAGCTGGAAACTGATGGCACAAGATCAGGTCCCCAACCTACCATCACTACTGGTAACAATTGGAGTTATAAAGTGGTGTATTAATCTTACACTGGAAGCAATAAACAGATACACAAGAGGCAGTACACTCCCAGTAGAGTGTAGTCACATCTAGAGTTTGCCCCTTTTCTAACACAATAGCACTGCAGAATGTTTCATCCCTGCTCTCTGCAATAAAATGACAAACTGCAGTGCCAATAAACTACTGAAAAATCACTTTTTACCAGCTTCCCAGAGAAATAGCCAATGACAGACACAGGTGTAAGTACATTGCAAAGTCAAAGTTGTGTGAGCCTTACCCAGTCTAATGTAGCAACTGTTAAACGAGGTATTAAGAAATCAGAAATGTATCCTTGTCCTAGCCTCATCTTATTTGGAAGTAATATAACTGTTTTATCAGGTAGATCCCTAGATTGTTGCCAAGGGATTTAAAGTCTTGTTATCCTCTGAAGCCTCAGGGGTCCAGTAATATGAGCAAAATCTTGTGATTCTCTTTTAGACAGGGGGCTACTTTGCTTTCAACAAGCTATCACCCTTCAGGATGGGCGGATGCTGCTCCTCAGCAACTATTCAAAACATGGCTTGCAAAGGGAAGAACAGCCAGGCACCAAAATCACAAGGATTTACTTTTTCAGGGCTGCATTATGATCAGCAGTCAAGTAGCTCTAAGGTGTGAATTGTAGGTTTAGAGCAAAGATCTTGACAGTCCATCTACAGCTTTTCTGGGACAAGGAATATATGTATGATACATACCATTTTGTGGTGCATTTACATATAAACAAAGCAGCTTCCACTATAGTAGGCTCTTCATCTGTGACTGCAGCCAGAAGGCACTATGGCACTCATGATAGCAGCTAGTGTAACAGCCTCACTCAGTAAATGACATTCTTAGCCATTGTCTCTAGTGAGCCATATTCAACTGCCTTAATGGCATCTGGTTTGAGAGCACTCACAGGACTTCAGAGTGTGTGGGGGCACAGGACATAGCACATTTCTGTTTCCAGCATTTCACTGTGTTCCTGCAAAAATAATTCATGGGCTGTTTACTCCCTGCCTCACATCAGCAAGGTTAGGAATGACCTGTCCTGTGGCAAGAGAAAAGCTACTGGACCATCATACCACTGCCCTGCAGATTAAAGACTACAGAAACCTGCATCTGACAGGACAGTGGAAACAAATGGAGGGTCAGGAACACACAACACATGAACAATGGTTTTGAGAGGAAGAGAAATATATCCAGATGTTGAAACTCCCCTTGGGAGCCAAATAGGAACATGGCTCCAAATTTTCTAGCTGGCATGAATCTCTAGGCCGAGCCAAAGCCAATACAGACCTTTGTGTTCTAGGTCACACCTTTTGTGTATTCAATGCACAGAATATAAAAGGGGGAACAAACTGGTTGCCTGTGTCCACTGAGAATCCCCAGCTATTGGAGATTTTTTTCTTTGGACAGTTTTATCCCATGCCAGTGGGTGGCCCAAGATGAGATAAATCCAAGAACAGGGGAGTTCTAACTATAGCTGTGTGTACAAGACCCCTTTGGACTTCTGCCAGGTACAGTTCAGGCAATTTGCAGACCATGGATCAAGCTGTACAATGCAGGCCTGTGGTGGTTTAAGACCTGAGGCACATGAAAACTGTGAGGTTCAAAGGGATGTGGGGAGAAAAAAACACACAAAGAACAAAGCAGTATCTTTCTGTAGCTGCATGTTCTAGACCCAAGAGTTACTGCCTTGTCTCAGGGAATAACTTGGAGGCATAATCAGCTCTGATCTGTTTGTTTTCATCTCCTCCTGGGAGCCATTATATGATATTAACAAAATAAATCAATTTTAAATAACTCAGTGTATAAGCTTACAACAGAGTGGTTGTTTCTGGCATACCTCAGGGATATTGCACAGTCCTCCACCATTATGAATGAATGAATGGGCCTTAGCTGTACTGCAGCAGAGTAATTTGTTTTAATAATGTCTGAATATACACTGAGGTAATATTTCTGCAATCCCTAATAGTGTTCTTAGGGCAGAAATTCACATATTAAGAGAACAGTGTTTATTTACATTTAAAGAGCAGTTATAGACAGAAAAAAAGGCTCTAAAAATGACACCAGAAGGATCTCTCCCTGTGGTTTCAGTTCAGACTTGCCTGGTGCACAAGTCAAGGTGTTTTCTTTTAAATGACAGTTACAGAAACTTCACATGGGATTTGAAAGACATCTGCTTTTTATCCCCCTACACACAGCTGAGATCCTGAAACTTGCTGGCAGCAAGGAGAGACCAGATGCCCAGAATGTTCTTAGTCCTTTACAAGAGTGAGTCCTCCTCCTCTTAGAAAAGGAACATTTTGGTTAGTATTAAGTGAAATCCATATACATACTAGGAGCACCACAGAAAAAGCACTGTTTTCAGGGTTGGAGTGGGGTTTTTTTAGTCATTTTCTAATGTTAATTCATTTTCTCATAAAAAATGCCAGGATACTTGAGAAAGGAAGATTATATTGTAGTCTTTAGGAAAGCCTTCCTGGGGAAGATTGGATAGAGGCATGGTTTTGCCTTTAAGTAAGGTTAAGAACTGTATGTTGCACATCTGTCATTTCTGATTCTCCACAAGGATCTTGGAATCGGTATCTCAGTGCAATACTAGACTGTTCTGAAGGCATTTCCTATGCTGACTTGTTTCTGCAGAGTTTCTACCTGTTTCTTTTTACATCATGACAGCTCTTTGGAATGTTTAGTTCTGACTCAAAGAGCAACTCTTTTTAAAAAAACAGATGAAATCTCATTAATGTAAAACATAAAAATAAATTGCTGTAGACCAAGATTTGAAGGCCTAAATTCTCTGTTAATAGCCAACTATTCAGTCATTTGATAAAGGCTAACCTGTATTTAATTCTGGCAGAAGATCCTGTTTGCCCACATGGCATTTCAAATCAAAAAAAGATTAGTTGCTGAGTTTTATGCAGTATGACTGCTTTCTGTTCTCCAGGCTACCTGCTTACTAGACTACATCTTTCATGATTTAGGGATTCAACACATTTTTTGTTGGGATAGTTTGTTGCATCATAAAGGTAGCTCTGCTGCTCCTGCATTGCTGCTTCAGCAGTGGTGGATCTCATGAGAGCACTGCAGAAGCATGATGCTGAAGATAAGGTTGTGATGGAATTTCCAGGCTCAGCACTGTAATTGGTTATATCTGTCTCTCTCTCTCCAAACAACAATATCCCTTCTGGGCAGCAGTTACTGATGTTTGGCTTTGACTCAGAAGCAAATCTTTGCAAGCTATGGAAAGTTTGAATATAATAATTTGGCTGCCCTGAAGTTATCTCAAGTGAACAAAAATGGGTTTTTTTAATCTGTTAGGAACTTTGTTCTGCTCAAGACAGCTGAAACATCATTCCAACACTTCACAGACTTTTATGCTTCTCCCTTTAGTATTTTATTTTGTCAGATTCAGGATGTAGACTCTCTACAGAAAGTGGTTAACAAAGTGAATAAAACCCAAATGCCTGATACTGCTGTAGAACTCAATGCCATTGGGGCTGACAGCTCCGTATTTCATCTGTACCTAACACATTCTGCTAAAAGCCATCAAGTACCTGTCAAAGTTTTTCTTGAGGAAGGAGTGTAAGTCACATGAGTGACCCTTTGCTGGGTATCACTTAAGTAAATTGTTCAATTTATACCTGTAACAGAAGCTCCATGACAATCTGTATGACAATCCCCATGAAAGAGCAGTTTCATTAATCCACATTAGCAGGAAGATATTAGGTCAAAAGAGTGACTTTAGAAAAAATATTAACTGCATAAAAAAACCTGAAGATTATAACCAAGTTCAATCCTTACAGAAAGAACTTTGACAATCATTCCTAAGTTGTTATAATACCCTAAATTTAAACATTCTTTACTTCATAAAAGTAATGAAGTCATAATAGGAAATCTTATCACAAACTGTTGAGCCTAATTTACACAAATAACATTATGTTAGGAGTATTTTAATTTGCTTACATTTGATCACAAGCATCAAGCACATTTCTGAATTGCAATTGGGACTCTCTTAGTAAATATTTCCTCAGATTTTAGAAGAAAGTTAAGTTAAAAAGTGGAAGGGAATGGCTTTTGAATATTTTTCAATTGCTTTTTATTTCCTTATATCTGTGCCTTTTTGGAGCCTTTCTGGCATACCTCAAGGGGCAAATGACCTATCGTGTACTGAGGATATTTTGTTATTATTACAGGCATAAAATATAAATAGCTGCCTATGATCTGCATAAGCACTTTCAGGGTGCTTTTTCAGGAAGAAGAGTGAATTCTAGAAGAATATAAAGAGCAATTGGAAACCAACAAAAGAGAAAGTAGCACCCTTTAGTAGTTCATATTTTTGTGTGTAAAGAAAAAATGCTGTTTCATCGAGTGATGATAGAATATAGCTACAGCAGACTGTGCTCTAAACCAAACTGATTTCAGAGAGAATCTGCCCTTTCCCCTTTTCTAAAACTACATTTAAATCTATCCTGCTTCACTGGAAGAGTAGAGGAGTAATAAAATTAATGGGTCACTGCAACCACTTAGACAATGCCTTTTTAATTTTTTTTTAAAGTTAATCCAATGTATTTTGCACTTTTTGTGCTAAATTACAAGCCTCAGTGCGGACTTTTTTTTTTCTTTTTTTTTTTTTTTTGCTATCACTGGCTTTGTGGCTTATTTCTTGTTGTCTTTCACAGTCTGCTGTGGTCTGGAGAGATTCAACATGGAGATTCTCCAGCTTAGTTTTCACAGACTGTGCATTCTTGTAAACAATTCCCAGGACAAAAGGCTTCAGTCCAGTGCAATTTATTAAATGGCAGTGGGATGAATTTTTCCTATCCTTTCTTCCTCCCTGTTTCCTTATGTTGAAGTACATCTCTTTTGTCAGCTATCAGGAAATGAGTCACTGTGTATATTTGAACTATCAGGTACTAATCACATCTTAGCAATGTCCAGTAATTAAAATGCTGCAGGTCATCTTGAGTTACAGAATTCACACCCATATCCAAAATTTCACCAGTGTTTAGAATCACAGGAACTGGAGATTTGCTTTAAGATCAACTTGATTCACACAAGGCAAAACCACATTATATTTCTTCACAATATTTTCTGTAGCTGGTGCTTGTTTGTGTGTTAGACAATGAAATATAAAGACTTTGTTGAATGCAAGGACCAGCAGCTATGTGCACAAAAGCCACTGCAAAGTCTCAGAGACAAAACTGTACTTGGTATTATGCAGAGAACGCTCTGTTCCCTCCCTAAACAAGTTTAAAGACGAAGCTGACAAGATATATCTATAGAAATGCAATGAGAATGAAGCAGATGAGGTTAATAATGTACAAAAGCAAAACTTTATGATAACAAGCCCCTACAAAGCAAATAAACATTCTGGTTCATAATAAAAAACCAAACCAAACCAAAACATAATGCTTGCTTAAAGAAATACTGAAGATTTCTGTTGATTTCTGTTTTGCTAGTAAGTTAGAAATCTATTGAAACAGAAAATTAGATGTGTTCTAGAAACACAGAGTTCATTTGTGTATAAAACACCTGTTGCAGTAGGGTTCTGTTTCTGTTAGACATTCTGTATTTCTAAGAGAAATAATAATAGCAATTTTAATGATAATGATGATAATAGTTCAAAGTACATGTTGTTAACTAAACTGGAGGCATCCATGCGTAATACTATAGTACAGTCAGGAAACCACAGAACCAAAATATTAATGTTGGAATGCTGAAGATGAAAGGACAAAGAACACAAGATGAGCACCGAGTCTGTGTTAGGAAATACTACTCTGAATATACAAACTTTTGGAGAGGAAATAAAATCTCCCTCAAAACCTGGTTATTTGTAGAAAAGTAACAAAGTAAACTGACATGGGTTTGCCCCTGTGAAAAGTCCAAGGTGACACAGGCTCTCTCCTACTCTTGGCAAGAATGGTTTTCACTCGATGTGTGACTGCTTGTTGGCTGCTCTGTTTCCTGGTAAGCAAGTTTACACATCTAACTACCCTGTCATTGTGAGGTGGGGTATAGTCTACAACAGCCACTGCTAAAATACTGTCTCACTTTCAACAGAATATTTCTTAGTGGTAATGTATGAGAAGGGATGGAAAAAGTCAAGCAGGTTATCAGCATTTGCCTCATTAATTTGTGCATCTGGATTTGGAAAATAGTGAAATTAATGGAGCTCTTAAAATTGGGCTTAAAGCTCAGCTGAGTTCTTTGGACAAAGTGACTAAACACAAAGTCATTAAAGAAAAAGAAGCAGCAAAATTTAACATATCAGTAGAAGGACTGGCAGCTCTGAGGAAAAGGCTAGAATGGCAACTTTCAGCATGCTGTCACTAAATGTTAAGAACTGAAATCAAAGAGACACCTTGATTCTTACTGTGTTTGAGGGAATATGCCAATGCATTTGCATACTTTGTATATACACAGAATGACATCAAAGATATCTAATCCATTTTGTGTCATTGGAAAGGATGATACTCTCCTCAGAAAGAGTGAAATTTTATGACAGTCAAATCTTAAGCATCTAAGTTTCATGCAGAAAGACAGATGTTGTGACATCGCCCTTGCAGGGTTTCACTGAAGATTTTGCTCTTTCAGGTTTCAAAAAACGAGTGCAATAAAGCTCTTAGTCCTTGGTAGAGTTTGGGTTCTCACTGAGAGCTGCAGCTCTACAGACCTCCACCCTATGAAACATGGAAATTCTGAAAGATAACAGCTGAAAGCCCATGGACTCCTTCAACAAAACACTTGAAAAATCAGGTCCAGCAGGCTCCAAGATTTTGCAGTTATTTGGTTTGTATACTGTTAACCTAAAGACATGTCCTCAGATCTTAAGCAAAACTCATCATCACCATCTCTGTTATTCGTTTCCACGGAGCTTTGCCAATGCAAGTGCAGCTCAAGCTGAGCCTCACCAGACATGGTGTCATGGATGTTGCTGGGCTCTCTGGGCCACTATCTAACATAGAGTACAATCTAACATAGTAAAAACCTTCACTGTTGGAATCTGGTCTCTCAGCTTTGAGTGTCAAGTCAGATGTTGGAGATGCTGATGGAGCCATTCCAGGGGCACACATCTCAGTAATTTGCAAAAAGAGCCTTGATGGATTCTCACAGATCTTGCCATCCACCTCTGACATACCATCACACTGGCACATCAAAACCTTAAAAGAGGAAAATCAGCTTCTTTCTAATATTCACTCTTTTCTCAGATTCAATGCAAAAAGTTGATTTTTTTTATTATTGTAGTTACATAAAACAAACTTCAGGTGTAAAATTTTACTTATTTCTCAAATAAACTTTTCAGTTTATTTTTCAGATTATTTCATAGCTAACCATAGCTAACCATAGCTAAAAATGTTAAGATATACACAAGCACAAAAGGACTAAGGAAACTTGATGGGATTCTAATGTGTATATATGGACATTGCCTTACAAAGGAAAAACACTCATAATTTTCCGTGATGTTTTACTGCTTCTACAGTCCTGCTCACATTGCATTACTGAGAAAATTGTCAGAAAAAATGATTCCACCATCTATCCAGCAACAGATTTAAGGAAATTGAGATGCTATGATGAAACATGGTTCTTCTGTCTGCAGCTTAAAAAGGTGGAGGATTTATCCAAACCCAGGGTAAACAAACATGTCAGGAAATCAGATGAGAGACAACAGTGTCTTTACTAGGGAAGAAATAACAAAAATAATGTCCTTGTGCTTAGAAGGGAAACCAGGGGCCCACACTTTACAACCAGCCCACTACAGACTTTTGGAAGGAATGGGCTTTCCAGTAACGGAATGAATCAGTTTCCAGACAAGCTTGCCTTCCTCAGTGGCCAGGGATTGACAATACATCTATATTAACAGTGCTGGGATCAGCAAGTGTGATGTGAAATGAAATATTTACGATGTTATTGCAAGTGCTACATACTTATAAACTGCAAATTCCTATAACTTTCACTGGCAAGCCTGTTCTCTCCTCCACACAGTACAGACTCACAAAGTCTACATGCTTCAAGAGCTACAGTTCAAGCTTCAGAAAAGCAGGTTTCTGGCCCGGAGATAGATGAAAGCATTTGTAAGATAATGGCAATATTCTTTCACTGTGTACTTAATGCTTGCTTGAGAGTTCTAAAAATTAAAATCCTCTCAGGAAAAGTATAGTATCTCTCTCTCATTATGTCCTCTTCATCAGCTCCTGCCTGATGCAGAGAATTTTAGTAAGGGAATAAGATATTAAGAGACAGCAATTCTCTGAGTCCACAAACCTCTGCTGGCAAACACTAACTGAGGTCAACTGATGTGGTGATTTCTTCAGTCCAACAACCACTGTTCTGTAGGTAGTTCACTCAGGTCACTACCTGCCAATCAACAGATCCCCGGTAACAATTCGTGCACCGTGTTGGTACGAATAAACAAAGGAGAATGAGGTTTAAGGTCACATAATGAGACTTGCTCTCCCAGTGATACCAGGACATGTAGAACAGAACTAGCTTGAGTAACATGAAAAATCACATAAGACAATGGTCAAATTCTCTGGTTGTACAATCAGTGAAAAAGCAGCACATCTCAAAAATGATAGGACAGAGCAAGTGAAATCTTCCTTAGTGCGACACAGTGATCTCCATCCCATGCTG
This sequence comes from Ceryle rudis, assembly GCA_033439905.1. NCBI lineage: Eukaryota > Metazoa > Chordata > Aves > Coraciiformes > Cerylidae > Ceryle > Ceryle rudis. The sequence goes on along the minus strand of JAAGNO010016988.1, from coordinate 8,987 downwards.
TCAAGCCCCCTCTCCTACAGGTTTCCTAATCACTTATATCCATCAAGTCTTTTATTCCTATTACAGTTGGGTCAGAGCCAAACAATTCAGATTACCACTGAATTTCAACATTTTCCTCTAAACTCTGGGATGTGAAGACATGGGTCACATATGTTTCATATGTTTCTAATCACTAACAACAAAGCCAGGCCAGACAGATTTCTACAGTGCAGCTACCAAAGATAATGAGGACAGCAGCCCCAGCCTCATTCTCTCTGATGGAGTGTGTGGTGGCCCTAAACCACTCCTGGTTCTTCTAGAGATGACACTTGGGTGCTGCATTTCAGTGAGTGCCCAGCTGACATCTATTAGGCTGAACTGGTTACAAAAAAAGTGCCAGGGGATAAACGTTCACATTCATTTCCCAGTTCTGTACCTATTTCAGAGTTCTACAAATATTGGAATTACTAGGTTGGAGAATCATTTCTTTCTCTCACAGCTCACTATGCAACAGCTTCTTAAGACAACCCAGAGAGACGGTAAAAGAAAGGGTTGGAACTCTGTAGCAAGAGCTGCAGCCCCAGCAAAACCCTGAATTCAAGGCAGGTGGAAATCCTGCCTGGTACTTGGAGTTCTGAAAGCTGGAATTCAACATGTACATTTACGAGCTAATTGATGAGCTCCTGGGGTAGGAATCTGCCTTATTTTTATTCCATAAAGTACAGAGCATATTTATGCCTCTATGAATAGATGTTACTAACTGTGACAATAAACCCTTCAGAAACTGCTGTTAAGTACTCTATGGTTTTCACAGATGATGGATAAATTTATAGTGTCTGCAGAGTTCCTGCACTAAACATCTATTGGAAAACACATATAAACATTTCACAACCATCAAAGACAATAAACTGAATTTCCTCAACACCTCCCTTCATCCTCCACATCAGTGTCTGCAACTTTTGCTTTTCTAGTAAGATCAGCTGGAGTGCCTAAACCTGTATTTCATAGGATCAGCTGATTTCTTCTACCAGCAGGTAGAATTTATCTCATTAAAAACAGACTGTTCAAATGACAGGTTTGTAATAGATTTATCTGACTTCCAGTGAAGCCTGGTTCTGACCTGGCCCAAGTTGTACGCAGAGCAGTGCATATATAATAGAAAAGAGAACATGCAAGTCGGGTGAGCGTGTCGGTTTTACAGTTGTGACTCACATGCTCATAGATAAACTGAATGGAAAACAGGGGAAGGAATTTTTCTCCAAGTCAGGTGTGCATAGGCACTGGAGATACTCTGTTTTCTTTCCCACAGGGTCAGATATACTTATTTGCCAGAGCTGATTTGATCCATGTGCTGGTATTGGCTGGGATAGAATTAATTTTCTTCACAGTAGTTGGTATGGGGCTGTGTTTTGGACTTGTGCTGAAAACAGCATTGGTAATTCAAGGGTGTTTTAGTCACTGATGAGCACCACTTACACAGAGTCGAGGCCTTTTCTGTTTCTCACACCATCCCATCAGCAAGTAGGTTGGGGGTGCACAAGAAGCTGGGGGGGGATGCAGCTAGGGCATCTGATCCCAACTGACCAAAAGGTTATCCCACACAATATGATGTGGGATATGCTCAGCATATAAAGCTGGGGGAAGAAGAAGGAAGGGTGTGGGGAGGAGGGGCCAGAATGACCACAGTCAGAGTGATGCTGTTTGTCTTCCCAAGTCACCATGAGGTGCAATGGAGCCCGGCTTTCCTGGAGATGTCTGAACCTGCCTGCCATGGGAGGCGGTGAATGAACTTCATGTTTTGCTTTGCTTGGACATGTGGCTTTTGCTTTACCTATTAAATGGTCTTTATCTCAACCCACAAGTTTTCTCTCTACCCTTCCAATTTTCTCCCCCATCTTACTGGGGTGTAGTGAGTGGGCAGCTGTGTGGGAGCTTAGCTTCTAGCTGGAGTTAAGCCATGACAATTCACCAGCACCTGCCTATTTCAAGAGCATTCAGCAGTAGGACCATTGTAATCCTATTTATTGACTGCAACTAAAGACAGCTAAACTTTCCAAATACACCAATGCTTGCAGCATAATTAGCCTGAATCTAGTTTTATACTGGCAATTCAACACAATGAGCTTCATTGTGACAGATAAAAGATGAAGCATTTTTTTATGGACTCACCATTGCTGGGTAACAAGTGGAGGCTTTGCTACTGAGTCTAGCACTGGCCTCTGTAGATCCAAAAGGAAAGGTCACTTGTGCTCAGTCACCTCAAGAGGCCTAAGAGGAGAAGCAACACCAGGAGCTAATCCAGAAAACTGAGCATCCACCCAAATATGTGCTGACTGTAAGGTCTAGAACTTTAAAAAGCATCCTAAAATCTAACCTCTGCCAGTGAGGAAATTTATTTCCAACTGTAACAATGGATTCATTATAGCAATTTGCTTCATCAAATGCCATGCAGCAGGTGGAAAAAGGTCAGGGCTCAGAGGAAAAGCTCTCAGTAAATAACTGAAGTATTTCTAAGTGAAAAAGTCCACAGTGAGTTGTTTTTCTCTCTTCCCTCCCCCATCCTGTTTGTCATGATTTGGGCTCGCAGGTTGTCTCCCAAAAGAAGACTTAAAAAAAAAACCTTTCACCGTGATTGCTTCTCAAATCACAGTGAATTCCCTCAGCGTAATGCCTGTTTTTTTCATTTCTTGCTAAATAAAAAGCATTTCAAAACTGGAGCACAGCTTGCTTTATTTCTACATAACTGAGAAGTTGAGATTTATTTGATGTGATCTCCAAGTGAAGTGTAGAGGGAAAACAGGATACTGTATCTGGCAGCAAATATGTGGCAATCATGCAAAGTAAACTCTTGATATATCTGTAATCTCTTTGTTGGCTTATCCCTGATTCAATTTAAGGCTCTGGAAAAAGCCACCAAACCTCTTCATGTGAAGTGTGAGATGGAACTTATTAGTCACAGCAATTTGCTTCTCATGGGATGCCGGCAGTCAGAGAGCGTGGTGTACAGAAACAAACCTAGAGGTGTAAGTCCCAAGTTTCTTCGTCCTCCTTAGAGTTACCAGTGAGAAGAGAGTTCCAGGTAGTTTAACACACAGAAGTTAGGCATATGAAGGAAAAACTGAGGAAAAATTTGACTTACAAACTTCTGGGATTTGGCTTTCAATGAAGTTTTTGGCTTTTGACAATCTTTTTGGCTTTTGTTTTCTTCGGCCCTTAGTATGCAATCAAATGCATTTGCCTTAATGACATGAAATCAGAGGGATGGGTAGGGTGGTTGCAGATTGTTAAGGAGATATAATTCTAAAAGGGTACATCTAGAAAACCAGAGGTATTTGCAAGCTTGCAATGCTCAGGCAATTTCTGCAGCCCTCTGGGGAGTAACCCACAGGCTGTGGACTAAAACCTCATGCAGCAGTACCTCCATTGCCGTGGGGTAGGGCAGAATGGCCTTTGCTGCAGGGTGGGAGAGTCAAGGCAGGGTTTAGCACAATGTGAAGTGGTGTTTTTTCAACAGAAACTCGAGGGCGCATGAAAACAGCTCTGTTTTCTTCCCTGCCCAACTCAGCAGAGTGCACTGCCAGCTTTGGTGTCTGGTAAACTGCTAGCAACACTGCCCAACCCAGACTGACAAAAATAACCAAAGACAGAGTCATATTTTTCTTTTTCATAACTGCTTTGTGTCTCAAATAAAACCAGGGTGAAATACCTCCTACTTCAGGGTGTCCTTCGTAGGGCAAAGTAAGGTAAAATTGCTAACCAAGAGGGGGAGTTATGCTGCCTTAACAAGAAGCTTGCTTCACACCCACCAGTGGGCCCTTCAACATGAGCTGATTTCTCAGGGTGGGCTGTGGGGCTGTACTCACATTCTTGCTAGGTACCTCCTCCTCCAATGCATACAACTCCCTGCCTCGGGAGGCATCCATCTTACTGCTCATCAACACATTTTAGGCTGAAAAAAAGGCTAAACCAAACTTTATGGATATTTTGCTCTTCACACTTCAAAGATATTTAGCAAAAAATCAAAACCTTGCAAGGTTTCATCTGAGTTTGTTGATCAATTTTTTTAGCTTTCTCCCTTTTAGCCTACTTTTGTCTTTAAAGGGCAGGCAAGTATTTTTTAAAACAGCTCACATAGTTGGAAAATAAAGGAAGAGGCAATGAAAAATTTTGAGGAAAACACTTCAAAATGTTGACCACTCTTTAAAGTTAATTCCTTTAGCTAATTTCCTTAATTCTTTTCCTGAGTTACAAGACAAGCTGCAGAAACAGATGGACTGAGGATTATACTTGACTGTAACTAGCATCCCTCTGTAAATTCTTAACCCTCTGTTCTGTTGCTGCTTCTCCTTTCTTTTCCTCAGTTATAATGGTGCTGAAGGGGATGCCAGGCTAAACTCAGGACTCTTCTGAGAAAGTGATGAGAGCCTATGCAAGAAAAAGTATGGTTCATAATCATTAGCTCTCTTCTGCAGTTCTTAGCATGAGTTAGAAAGGCAGTGCAAGAAGAACCAGGTTGTGGCTAAGACGAAGAGACAGTAGAGATGCTAGTCCTCCCAGACTCCAGAGAATAGGTATATAACCTTCCTAGAATAAGGGGCAGCCCGTTATGGGGGCTGTCCTTATAATGAGGGCCACATAAACTTTGAGATACTTAAATTGATGATAGAGGAATCATAGTGGTGCAAATCCTATCTTTTATTCCCCTCTATCAGGCTTTCAGTGCCTTCTTTGCAGTTTTCTAGAAGGCACAGAAGAGAGCCAGCCTCAGCATCACTATCTTCCAAAGCAACTGCAGAGATACTCAGTAAGCTCTATCCTCCTTAGTATCCCAAGAAACAACAAATAAATACTACAGTGGGCTGGTGCAAGCTTACTCCAGACATCTTTGTTTAAGAAGGAAACAGGCTGGGTTCCCTTGTATGACTTTCTCTGTCCCCTGGTTGTCTCACCACATTTTTGTTCTTCCTGACAGAAAAAAATCACTGACCCGTCTGTCAGTGGCATCTCTGCTTCAGTGAGCTGCTTTATGCATTTGTTCACAGAGGGCTGAATAATGGACCAGTGCCAAAGTCCTAATCAAGAGAAAAGCTACTAGGAGTTACAGCTCCTCAGCACTATACATGCTTCTAACTGGGACTGATTAAGACTGTTGTTTGGAACAGGGGAACTGTGTCAGAGGTGCCACATCCCATAAATTAGTTTAAGCTGAGGTAATGTATGTGCCAACATACAGCAATATACCTGGTAGCTCAACAAATATGGTGAGCAAAAGTCTGGGAGAAACAAGACCATCAACATTTTCAGGCATTAAATCCAGCTAAGACAGAGTTGCACAACTAAGGGGACCCTTACAGAAGTCCCATTCTATACACAGTTTAGTAAAATGCTAAAAATGTTGCATTTCAAATAATTATTTTTTTCAGGGGAAAATAAAAATCTGAGGAAAAAAACCCCTTGGTGTCCAGACTCCATTTAGCTAGACAGGAAGAATGGTCTACTTCTCAAAGTATGGCATTTGCCACTAGGCACTTCTGAGTTTTAATCCACCCGCTCTGCAACCTCTGTGGCACTCCATAGAAAAGTCATTTAATTCTAGTCCAGACGGTGAACTTTGAATGCTGCTGAGCAGATTAGTCATACAAGTGTATTCCTTTCTGTGGGACTACTCATGTGAGTAAGTTTCAATGGGGGGGGAGCAAATCTGGCCCTCTGTATGGAGTCACACGGAGTGAGAAAAAGCTACCACAAATTTTAATTGGTCTGGCCTCCCTGGAGGAGAAATTATCTACAGTGATGCTAGAAGAAATAGTAAGAAAATTAAGAGGCCTTCCTGGCACAGGAAAACTGTTAAACGGAACAGTAGTCTCTTAAGAAACAGAAGCTTTATTGACTGTTTCAAATACAATCAAACTGGACTAAGGAATTGTGAATGCAGGAAATCAAATAGACTCATCAGACCAGGGACACTGAGTAAATGAGTCAGTAAGGCTCTTCTCTCTGTAGCACCCATCATATCTTACAGCAGGTGACTAAGATACCTGAAAGAAGAGCATCCTTGCTGGCAATGCAACAAGAGAAATGAACCCAACCAAAAGCCACTTAAAAACGTACTTTCTCTTTTGAACCAACTGGAGTATTGTTTTGGATCATTTTGGAACCTCAACTGGAATTAGACATTCTCAAAATTTACTTTAGTTAATTAGCAAGTGGAGGTAATACTTTCTGTGTGCCTGAAGCTCTCTTCCACTCGAGAGAGTGCTGGATCTTTTCCAGCAACTGACTGTTGTGAGTCAATTCCAAGTTACCAATGTGGTTAACAAACCATTAGTGGCCTGAACTGAAACTGAGAAGGAACAGTTTCACTTCCAAATAAACCTGAACTGGAATGGAGGTAAAAGCCAACTTGCTACACCCCCTGATGTGACACATCCTTGCTGACACTGCAGTTACCTAATCACATGGATTTACCTGAGGGAAAGTCTGATGTGAAGTAATTTTTCTTTAGAAAACCTTGTTTTATTCACATTGCTTTTCTGTTACTGTCAGTAGATTATCTGTGTCTTTACTACTTGCCTTTCTCCCACGGGATCCCAAAACACTAACCAAACTTCCTAAGTCCGGGGTGATACTGGTTTTTTTTCTGCAAGAAAACTAAGACACCATACAGAGAATCCAAACCAAAGCTGGAAGCAGGATATGGGAATATTGGTGCCAGTCCAGTTCCCTGCCCTACTCTACCTGTGCATTTCAGTAAGGTGCTGGTGCTCTGGATACTTGCAAAAGAACTGCTGTGCCCTATAAAGAGCACTACAAGCAGGTATAGAGCAGTTCAGCCCTCTTGAGAACTGTCTTCAAGAATACATTTTCCTCAGCTTAAGTAAGGTTACCTCACCTAAGTAAGGTTCAACTTTTTCCTTTGTTTTGTTCTGTTACTTTGTTTTCCCCCCAATTAGGAATATTAAGTAGATTTTCTGGATTGTGACTTACAGTAGTCTAGACCTGAGCTGAGCTGCAAATATGTATTTAAACAGGAAAGTGTATGACTAAAACACTGCAAGGCTCAGCATCCCAGTGGGAGTTACAGCTTGCATGAGATTCTGATGTTGTGTGGTTATTACCAGGCCTTGATTATGACACTTGGATGACTCATAATCAGAATATTTAAAAAAAAACTTCTTATCCTTATACAGAGACTGGGAAAAGGGCATGTGAAGGTGAATCCAGTGACTGAATACATTGCCTTGTGCTACAGAGAACAAAGCTTACAGCTCACTTGGAATTTACTAAAGTTACAGTATACTGCAGGACTCATATCATAGTTTATTCATTCTTTCCATACCAGAGAGGCCTCACTCTGAGCAGAGCTTAGTCCTTTTTCCATATGGAAATATTCACCTTTCAGAAGCCCATGACCTGGGAGGGTGGTTGGTATCATTTTGGGAGAAAGAAAATAAAACCTCCATAAATTCCAAGGACTTAGTGTCACTGATATATTGCACTATGTGGAATCAAGGACCTTAATCACCATTTATTCTAAAGCGGCAGAATATATACTGTCTCCTGCTTTCATATTCCTGCATTCTTATGTTCTCAAGAGCTTGAAAGTGCCTTAGAGTTAATAAAGATGAGGCTTGCAGTTTTCACAAGTATGTGTATGAAGGATGGCAGAAAAGTCCACAGCCCAGGTGTTGCACTGTCCAGATACCAAAACCAGTTCACAAACAGCTTAGCATGGAATTCCACTTGTGCTAATTGGCCTCACTGAGAAGATGAGACTCCTTCATACACAGGACTGAGGTTACTTACAGCTGGCTCACATTTCTCTCCATTGTAGTACCCTTAAGACATGCTTGTACATTATATGGCAGAAATTATATTGCATTATCCAGTCCAAACTCAGATAGGCCATGAGGGAGCTAAGACACTGTAGATACCAAGTCATAGAAAGTTCACACAGTTATACAGCATATTCAGATACGCAGCATGTAATTAACAAGTTACAGGAGACTGAGAGCTGTAACTGGAAAGGCAGTTGCTGAACAGCCTGAAGAACAGGTCTGTGCTTCACACTCAGAAGTGGTAGGCCTGACTGGAATTTGTAAAGGAAAATGAGTTGAAGAAGAGGGCAACAATTTTATGTTTTGTGCAGCACTGGGCTGCATTGGCAGTGAAAGGAAAAACAGACTCAAGTTCATAAGCACTTCACTGATCCTTTGCTTTGTTTTCCCTTACCTCACCCTAACACCTTTCAAGTTACCTTATTAACATAAACCACTCGTTGGACTACACAGACATTTAGTATTTGCAGCAGATTTAGGGAGGAGTGATAGTCACACAATGCCATCTGCAGCTGATTTACATTTATTTATCCAACAGTGTTTTCAAGTCTCTTGCCCAAAATCCAAACAGCCGCCCTCTCAGGGAATGCAGTGTCAAAAGAATGCACACATGCAAGGCTGTCTGAAATTTTAATTGCAGAAAGGTCAGGAGGTTCAGAATGAAGGTTCCCAGAGCAGCTCTAACCCCTTTCCCCTGTGTGTATCCCCTTGTTACAATAGGGTCTTTCATTACATAATCATGCAGAATGGGCAATTCAGTCTGCTGTTCAACATGTAAAACCATCGCATAGGCTGCAAAGGATTTCCACTCCTTTTCTGTCAGCTCAAAAGATCTTCTCTACTATGTCTTTGAATCCGTAGGAGTGCTAATCATGTTCTGAAAAACCCTACAGAACTAGTTACAAGGCAGCCTGCATGTCTAAGTATGACATAAATTCAGCAAAGTGCTATTCACATCTTGAAGAACACTGCTGGACTCACTGATTAGCACACTCACTTCAGCTTAAGTACATCATTAAACAGTCCCCAGGTGAGTTATGGGACCCGGAACATGGAGAAGGAGTTTGATGACAAGTTCTGCTAATTGTTGCTGTGAATGTTAAAATGTCTTGTCCTCTAAGGCTTTTCTGCACAGATCGAAATAAAATATGCTGAGTCAGGTGTAGAGTT
>JAAGNO010016986.1:53337-79071 GCA_033439905.1 Ceryle rudis | reverse complement strand
GCCACAGAACTCCCGAGCCCCAGCCTGGGGCGGCTGGACGGGGCCTGTGGGATCGGCTGGTCCAGCCCCTGCTCCAGCGCGGTCACCCAAATCGCAGTGTCCAGGCGGGTTTGGAGACTCCGCAGCCTCTCTGGGCAGCCTGGGCCAGGCTCCAACGCCCTCGCAGCAAAGAATTTTCTCCTCGTGCTCAGAGGGAGCTTCCTGGGTTCGTTTGTGCCTGTTGCCCCTTGTCCTGTCACTGGCCACCACTGACAAGAGCCTGGCCCCATCCTCTTGCCCCCCAGGGGCCCTTTAGCTCTTGATCAGCACTGATCAGATTCCCTCTCAGGCTGCTCTCAGAAATCCTCAGTGGAGCAAGTTTTGGGTAAAAAAGAGCTGAGCAAGCTGGGGCTGTTGGCCCCTCGGTCTCCCCTCTGGCCACCTGCTCACCAGCTGGGTTTTCCAACCAGCCTTCATCAGGTGGAGCCCCACTGTGATCTGCTGCCAACTTGGTGCTCAAAGTTTGTACCATAAAATAGACCAAAATTTATTTAAAAGCTAAACACATTTGTCTGTGCATCATAATATATGGCTGTTTTTTAACACTCATTGACAGATCGCACTTGGGGGAGGAACGTGTGTTTTGGAGAGGCTCTGAACAGCCCAGGGAATGCAGCCTCTTAAGACAATTACATTAATAGGAGAGAAAAACCCAATCATATAAAAGAAGTTAATAATCATATCTATAAATCTACAGCTCCTCAGTTCCATTAACTCTTGCACACCTCTGGAAGCAGCACGTGAGAGCTCACCCAGCCTGTTCAGGCATCAAATGCATATGAAAACTAGAATATAGTTTGGCTGTTTATTAGCGGTACTTAAGAGGCTGAAATGCTTGAAAACATAATAAACCTGGCAAAAATATCCCAAGAACTATTTAGCTTAATTCCGATCAGCATTTTGGTAACGTGACGGCAATAACCTCGATACAGTACATGATAAGCCACTGGAGAGAGATAAAACTGTAACCCAACCCTGCCAAGGCCCGGCTCTAAAATGCGAGATGCAGTTTCCAGCATTAGCCGGCTGCTCTCCATTCCAATGGGCGCTTTACAGAAACAGCCAACACGGCACTGACCCGCGCAGGCGCTCCTTCGCTCATACTGGGTGTTACTGGTAAGTGTAAACCACACTGAAATTCAAAAAATTTCAATAAGACAGCAAAATTATACCTTGTAGCTCTAGTTGTCACAAATACCGTACGGTCTAAATTGCAGCCCGAGCAAACAGTGTTTGCCGGTGCCTTGGAAGCCCGAGGCGGGATGCGGTGCAATTATGAGAAATGAGTACAAAGCTGATTTGCATCTGAAAGCCGGGGAGGGGGAGCGGGAGCCCACTCCATTCACAGCACCACAATACGCCAGCTGGTAAAAGCAACTTTATTAGTGTCCCGCAGCAAAATACATTAGTAATTTGTAACCAGGCATTAAAATTCCCATCCGGTGTCGTACAGAAGGAATCGGCCGCCTCCAGGGTTGCGTGTTTTATTGGATTTGCTCTGGGTGCTCCCCCGGCAGAGACGCCTGTGAAACCCCCTCCGAAAAGGCACCATACACCAGGCACACCTGGGACGCACCTGTCGGGCGAGTGGCTCGAAGGCAGCCCGGGAAAAGCAGCGTCACGTAACCAACGCACGGCCCCGAACCCTGGCCAAGGGGTCTCGTTTTTCTGGGTGTTTCCCAGTTGTGGTCACCACGCCTGCGATATTTTCAGACTCCTCTGAGCATACAGAGCTTGCTCCCTTTCCACCCCAACAGCAGGAACATACTAATACATATGATACTTACAATTCATTATTTTTTTTTCTGAGTGAAAAGATCTAATTTTCCTCTCTTGATCACAATGAAAACCAGCAGTCTCCAACTAGCATGATTCAACTGTTAGTGTTAACCATTAGTGTTACTGTAAAATCCTCTTTGGTTATAGAATATTTTATTTAAAGCAAGATTATACAAAACAATTCTCAGCTGGAAATACACCCCTGAAATCTAAAAGCAATCTAAAGTAGCACACTTCTGCAGGCTGAAGCTCTATCAATAGGGCTTAGAAATCTGAGTATTTCCCCACATAATCTAAACAAAAGTTATCAAAATTATATTAAGTCAATACATTTTGAGGAATAGTAAACTTCTGAAAAATCCATAGAATATTAAAAGTAGAGTTCTGGAAGTAGCAGTAGTGGGCTAGAGAAAAAAATAACCGAGACGGAGACCTCTCTTTAAATACTCTCCATTGCCTTGAACTCACTGAGAGCCTGCACCGGGTTGACATGTTTCTTCTGGGACGCCCTCTTGATTTTTGTTTGGGTTTCATCTTGTTTCTCCCTCTTGACCAAGGGTTTCTTCTCTGGTGCCTTCATCTTCCAAGAGACGGCGGGGAGATTGAGAGAAGCCATGCCCTGGGACTTCTGGTACTTGGTGGATGCCACATAGGAAGCCTTCACGGTTTGTACCACGGCATTCATCAGGTTCTTGGCTGCTTGGATGAGAGACATGGCGCTGTCCACCTGCCAAAGGGTAATGCCCAAGTGTTACACAGTGCGAAACCCCCCACAAATACAGCACTGCAGAAAACATGCCAGCCCTGGGCTGTAAAAGCACTTGAACCCTGATTACTCTGGGCTTGCTTTTGAAGCCTGAGGTTCCAAATTCAAGGCAGTGGTTTTCTTTGAACACTAAGTGGTACAAACCTGGCATGTGCCACCAACACAACACTTGCCCATGATCTTTGCCTTCCCCAGAAATCAAGAAGGCTTGTTTTCTGCCCTTGGTTTTTGTGACTGCACTGGGTTTGTGACACACGGGTTTGGTAATGGGGGCGGCCACAGGGGTGGCTTCTGTGAGAAGCTGCTGGAAGCTACCCCCATGTCCGATGGAGTCAATGCCACTGGCTCCAAGACAGACCCATCACTGGCCAAGGCCAAGCCCACCAGGGATGGTGGTCACGCCTCTGGGGTGATATATTTAAGAAGGGGAAAAAAATTACTGCACAAGAGCAGCTGGGAGGAAGGAGTGAGAATAAGTGAGAGGTACAACTCTGCAGACACCAAGGTCAGTGGAGAAGGAGGAGGAGGAGGAAGTGGTCTAGGGACTGGACTAAAGATTCCCCTGCAGCCTTGGTGAAGACCACAGTGAGGCAGGTTGCCTCCCTGCAGCCCATGATGGTCCACGGTGGAGCAGATCCACCTGAAGCCCATGGAGAACTGCACATCAGAGGAGGTGGATGCCCAAAGGGAAGCCCACACTGAATCAGCTTCTTGGCAGGACCTGTGACCTTTCGTTGTATTTTCTCTCCCCTGCCCAGCTGAGGAGGGGAGTGACAGAGCAGCTTTGGTGGGCACCTGGTGTCCAGCCAGGGCCAGCCTACTACGGTGGCTGAGCTTTAACAGCAGCTTCATCTCTAATGAAATTAATAAAGCTATAGTCATATCTTAATCATCCTGGAATAAATATTTAAATCACCCTGGAACATTCAGTTGTATTGGAAAGGAGAGAACCCAGCTGCATCTCCATCCAGGCCTGGAGCCCTTTCCCAGGCAGTTCCTGATTTACAGGAGCTTAAAAGAGAGGAAAAAATAAAGCATTAGCCGAACCTTTGCACACAGCAGAGATTAAAAGCCCAAAAAGGGGCTGAGTGGAAGAAAGGTGGAAGGACCACTGAGGCGACCCCAGCTAGGATGCCACTTCTCCAGGTGCCAGTGCCCTGCTCTGGGTGGGACCCCTGGCTTGTGAATGCCAAACGATCTGGGGCAGGGATTTGGTCTTGGGAAGTGTTTCAGCACCTCTGCTCGGCTCACACAAAAGCTCATCTGACTTCACACACTTCAATTCCTGTGTTAGAAACACTGAAGGACAGTTGTTGGGAAAACCTTGAAGCCAGTGCTTGTCTAGCAGCAAAGCCAGTTGCTTTACTTATGGCGCTGGCACCTTCCTCTCCATCACACTGTGTTTTGAGAACCTCACCAGTAGGTTGGCTATGTGCCCTCCTGCAAACCAGTGTCACCCACTTTCCTCACCCCAGTCATCACATGGGAAAACGCTTTCGTTGTATTTGACTATTTCCATGAATCTTCACAGCAGGAAGAATTATATTAAATGCCAGGAAAGTGAGGAGGTACTTTTCTCAATGAATTATCAGGGGGCTTATGGTGCGAGCTCTTACTGCCTTGGTCAGAGCTCTGCTTTTGCAGAATTCCTGCAGTATATGGATGGGGCAGGACATTAACCCTGAGGAGAATTTTCCTTTTAGGCAGGCGACGTCCCTGGACTGGCAGAGGTCTTCATCTGATAAGCTGATGGAGGTTTAACGCTACTGCTGGCAACATTTAGCCCCAGTGGACAGACTGGCGGAGAACAGAAAAACCCAGGAGGTGAGGCTACAGATGCCAGCCCGCTCATATAACTAACATATGGCAGAAGGGTATGTAAATTCTGAAGACACTGAGTAACTGAAGTGAAGCCCTGGAGTAGGTGCCATTGCGTAATGACACATCCGCTTCCCTGACAGTGCGATGCCCTTGGCCCCCCGGCGAACTGGGGCGTGCAACGGAGATGCGCAGCAAGGCGTTCCGCTGCAGCTCACTGCTCGGCTCCGCTGCGCTGGAATCCGAGCGTGTGCACCTGGCAGCGGCTGGAGGTGCAGCAGAGAAGCCCTTCTCCCTGAGAAAGGTGCTACGCTGATGCCAAGTGTGGGCCATCAGACATTCCTGTCCCTTCTTCAAACCTCCTCCCTCAGTCATGAGGGAGGAAAAGATGCCAGAAGAAATTAAGAATTTAGCTCTGCTTCCCTCCCCGCAAATACCCGTCGTCATATAGATTCCTCTTTGGAGGAAGCATTTCATGAACTACAGTGACAAAATGATTTGCTAAGCACCGGCTGGAATAAGAAGCAGGGTGGCCTACGGCAGCTTTCGGCTGTCAGAAACCAGAGCAGCCACTGGAAAGCCCTGCGCTCCTCGGGGCACAGCCATTTTGAAATATTAACATCTCTGGAGCATTGCAGGATCCCAGCATATTCCAAGGCTGCGCAGAGACACAGGGGAGGTTTAGCTGTGCTGATTAAAGGGATTTACCCTCACCAGGAGTGGAAAACAGTCTGGAAAACCAGTAGGTTACACAAAGGTGAAGTGAACGTGTCTGAACACTGTAGAGTAAGGAAAAGTGAAGGCTGTACTTTCCCCCCTTTCAAACAGTAAGCATTTGAACAACGGGGCAGCACAAGCAGTACTGTAAACTTTGTTTACATTAAAACTTTGAGTTAAAGCTCAAAAATCTCTTCTCTATATTCTATAATGTTTAGCATAAAAGCTATGCTTGGAAAAACTGTTACCCCAGAAAGAAACCACGGAGGAACTGTGAATGCCACAGTTCATACGTACCCCAGACACGACAAGCTCCCCGCCGAGGTTCTGGACTTCAGCCTTCACCTTGCTGCAGATGTTCAGCTGATGGCAGTACAGGGCGATGCGCTGCAGGTAGGCCAGGAGGTCCTGCTTGCACGCGGAGTCAGGGCACTGCAAAAAGAGAGGTCCAGTTTTACTCCGCAATCATGAAAACCGGGACAGAAATCGTTTAGGGAGAAACCAGACAACCCCGTCCTGTAATGGTGCATGTGTTCCAGAGCTCGTTCCCCTCTCTGCTAAACTTTGGTTTTCAAAAGACAACTGAGCAAAACAAGGGCAGTGCTAAATACATATAAAAAACCAGAAGCCATAAACACAGAACACAGGGACAAAACCACCAGGGCTCCTCTCAGCCATGCAGCTGCCCTTGAGCACCCTGCGAAGAGGAGGAGGAAAAAGACAAAGGCTCCCTAACCTTTCCAGAGCAGGTTTATTAACCGTAAAAGGTCCTTCCTGCACCCTGTACAGGACCCAGCAGCAATGACTTGACATCTGAGATCTCAAGTTGCCTCAATTCTCAAACTTCAGTAAGTTAAGGTAGGAAATGATAAACCCTACAGTTACTCAATTATATCCAGCAAAGTAGGCATTTTCCTGGCTTCTGCTCCCAGTGTGGAAACTCGATTCCTCATCAGGCATGAAATAAAATTTGTGAAGTGCTTGCTGAAGCACTCATCCGTGAGATCAAAGTAACTTCTTCAGCTTTGCAATTGACAGGCTGCGTAGGTACCGGGGAGGCAGCGCAGTTCAGAAAGCTGTTTTCTCGGACAGAGCCATCCCTCGCTTGGCAGAGCCGAGCGGCGAGATGATTAATGAGCCAGGCTCACACTGGATTTCAAAACAAGAGGAGCCCTGCTGAGGGGCAGCCACCATCCAAAATGGGATCAGCAAGCAGAAGACTTAATATCCCTATCAATGGTCTGGATGAGGGGATCGATTTTGCAGATTACATTAAGTTGGGTGGGAGTGTTGATCTGCTTGAGAGTTGGAATGGTCTGGTCTACAAAGGTATCTGCCCAGGTTGGATCAGTGGGCTGAGGACAACGGGATGAGGTTCAACAAGGCCAAGAATCCTGCACTTGGGTCACAACAATCCCCTGCAGTGCTCCAGGATGAGACAGAGTAGCTGGAAAGTACCCGGTGGAAAAGAACCTGGCGGGGTTTGTTGACAGCCAGCTGAAGATGATCCAGTGTGTGCCCAGGTGGCCAAGAAGGCCACCAGCATCCTGGCTTGGATGAGTACTAGTGTGGCCAGCAGGCTAGGACGAGTGTCATGCTGTGCTCAGCACAGGTAATAGGTCACTCCTCAAATCCTGGGTTCAGTTTTGGGCCCCTCACTCCCAAAAGGACATTGAGGGGCTAGAGCATGGCCAGAGAGGGCAATGGAGCTGGGGAAGGGTCTAGAGCACAAGGCTGGTGAGGAGCAACTGAGGGACCTGGGGTTGTTCAGCCTGCAGAAAAGGAGGCTCAGGGGAGACCTTCTGGCTCTCTACAACTCCCTGACAGGAGGTTGGAGCCAGGTGGGGTTGGTCTCTGCTCCCAAGGAACAAGTGTCAGGACAAGAGGAAATGGCCTCAGGTTGCACCAGGGGAGGTTTAGGTTGGACCTGAGGAACAATTTCTTCCCCTCCAGGGTTGTTCAGGCCTGGCCCAGGCTACCCAGGGCAGTGGTTGAATCACCATCCCTGGTTGTGTTTAAAAGTCCTGTAGCTATGGTGCAGAGAGACATGGTTGAGTGGTGGACTTGGTAGTGTAAGGTTAATGGTTGGACTTGATGACCTTAAAGGTCTTTTCCAACCTAAATGATTCTATGACTAAAAGGCTACATGAAACCTTTGATTACCCATGTCCATCCTGCAGACTGACAGAAATAAACACATTTCTTTTTCCCAGGGCCAGAACACATGGGTTTTCTCAGCCAGGGTGGTACCTCAGCCCAGATAAAGCCGCTGTGCTGTATGTTACACACAGAGCTGTCTCCACTGAGCTGCCTGAGGCAGCACGCACACCTACACATGATGCACAATAATGGACAGGGCTTTTGGCAAGCTGGGACAAGCACGTCTGGCTGTGTAACACAGGCTGTGGAGATCTGGATGGCTTTATGGGCACCTGACCCATGCGACCATAAAGGAACAGAAATCATCTTGCCAAGAATGGTAATGAAACACTCGAAGTATCTGCAGCTCTTAGGCAGGCACACTGCTTCCATCGGCGAAGTGAAAACCGTGAAGAACGATGCAGCAAAGGTTGCAGGTTAATTTTTTAAGCTAATCAATGTTAGTCAGCAGTACAAGGTGTTTTAGAGAAAGTCCACAAACAGCATCGGCCAAAGAGCTAATGAAAAGCTGAAATTACCATTTTGGAGAACACTCTCCATCTCCCAAACAGCTCATCTAACAAAGCGAGCGAGCAGCCCAGCGGCAGGGTGAATTGAATGTTGACAAATGCACAATACGGCACGTCAGAAGGACGGCGAAACAACTCAAGGTGGTTTACGGGTTGTGAGTTTATGGAAACCATCTAAGGAAAGACACTCTGAAGGGAAGAGGCTGCCGCATGTTTACCGATGGCTGAAGAAGGCAGGAAAACATTAGAGGGGAAAGCAGTGGACTGGGAAATATTCTTTGGTTGTACATATCATTATGAGTTGGAAAACCACGTCCTACGGCGTGTGTGGTATTTCTACGAGCAGAGTAGAGAATGCAGTTCCAAGAAAGGTAATGTTTAAATAGATTGTAAAGTAAGATACAAAAGAACATCATCAAAAGGTACTGTGGATGCCTGTATGAGCCCTGTCCTTTCCCATGCAGGAACACTCAGATATCAAGTAAAAACCCCAAAAGGCAACAATTTCAACACTGATTAAGCAAGATAGCATTATTGTATTAACCTACAACAGCCACAGCCACAAAACACCTTGTCTGCAGAGCTAGCTGGGGAGGATTCCCACCACATGGCCATGGCAGAGAGCTGCCCGGTGGACAGAAAGAAACGTGCATTGGGGGGCCATGCCCACCCCCGCAAAATAAGATGGTGACACAGACTCAGTGGTGGTAGTTGGCAAAAGCTAAGTCAGCTGCTCCAGTCAATCCACCAAACCCAGGACCTGTCCTGGGCAGAGCAAACACACATGCACATTCCCTTATTCCCTTCCTACCAACCCAGCTGAGCCTGCAGAGAAGCAGAATCACCTTTTTGTCCCTTTTCGCAAAGAAAAAGGGGCAGGGAAAGAAAGATGAGCTCTCCTGTGGTGTGTGCTGGTTAAGACAAGCACACAACCCCCATCTCCATGTGTCTTGTGAGGTGTGAGCCAGCAACCAGAGACTTTTCTTCCTCCCCCACTATCTCCAGTTTCGGGTCCAAAGGCTGCTGTAGCGGTAGCTGACATGAAATGCCCCCTCCCGCCCTGTGTGACAGCCGGGCTTGGCACTGCTCTGGCTGAGAAGCCGCAAGCGGGCAGTTCAGGCACAGTCACCGTGGCAGGATGGGCATGTGGCAGTGCGTGCCAGCGGCTGCCACCCAGGACAGCTGTCAGCCTGCACCCGGAGCACGTCCCTGGGCCAGCCTCCGCAGCACGGGGACCAGCCTTGACAGCAAGAGGCTGCCAGAGAGTTTTACTGGGAACTGGGGCAATCCCTGCGCTTGAAATCCCTTTTAGTTTAATGATCGGATCCTGATGTAACCTCAGCTTCCCGACACTATCCAAGCAAGCAAGCAACAGGATTTTCCTTTTGCTTTGTGTTTCAACAGTGAAGAACAATAATAGGGACAACTATTGTCTTGCTGCATAGCGTTTTTTGTCCTATGCCCCCCAACAACAAGTGGACTGCTGCTCCGACTGAACGATGGAACACCACTGGGAAAACCCGCCGGCTGATGCCAAGACGCTTGGCACAGACGTGAAATACCCGGGATAATAGCTTTTCTGGTTTCAGAGGAGACATGGTGTAAAACTGCCTGATGGCAGGAGTTAGGAGTTCCTGACACACTGATGCGAGGGGTCATGATTCACCCGGCGTCACCCGGCGAACAGGACATAAAACGCCATCCATTTGTTAGAAGCCTGTCTGCGGCGCAGGAAGGCATTAGCGCTCTGCTGAAATGGCTGCGTTGTATGGCCTCTGTAACCGCCAGATAGTTCTACACTAACAAGTTTCTAAAGAGTCTATGAGCACAGCTAATGAAATATGCAAGCTGAAAGGATTAGGAAAGTATAGAGTCAGGAAAAAAAAGCTCTATTCTTGTCAAAATGACTAACTGTACAGTCCTGCTCATATTTATCTTCAAACACGTGCTTAATCTTTTACATTTTTAAGGGCCTTACTTCCACTAAAAGGAGCCACTTAGTTTTCTTCTGTGTTTTGAAATGGCTTGGTGCAGAAACAGTATATTCAGTATACTCAGGTCACTACTTGCCTTGCTCAGAGTTTGCATAAAACATGTGAATTAAAAAAAAAAAAAAAAAAAGCATGGTAAACCTGCAGTTGAAGATCCCCTGAGATCTGTAACACAAACTGCTCCTTGCTTCATTTACCCACAGCAGCAGGTAGATTCTGATTCTTCCAGAAATTTGCTTGTCAAAATGTCATAGCAAGGAGACCCATTTTAAAACGTTATCTCCCCGTTGAACATTTCTCACTGCATCATTAATAAATTAGGGTGACGAACAATGTCCTCTGGATGAAACATTTCAAGAGAGATCTGCATTACAAAGATTTACTTCCAAAACTGACACAGTTTTTATTTAAACCTTGCATTATGAAATTACATTCAGAGAGGGACTGAAAAGCAAGCAACAGCTGGACAAAACAAAGTTTAGTCCATGATCTCAGACTTAACCTACCTGCATTTCAGGGACTCTCTTGAAGGCAGAATTTTATTACTGATGCTGATGTTTCTCTGCAATTTGGGTGTGGACCGAGCCCAAAGGCGCTTTTGCTTGGCCCATCCCAGTTTCTGAAGTGGCTTGGGACAGGCAGCTGCACGGCATAAAAACCCTGGGCTGGCCACACTCATTCAATCTTACAGAAATTCTTTTCAAATACTTTGGTACGTAGAGCACAACAACATGCACAACAGCCTTGGACAGCAAATACTCGGGTCACCTCGGCCCTGCTCAAAGTCTTCATCAGCGCTGAATGGACAACAAATGAAAATACCAGAGAGTTTTGACACCTCACCATTCAGTCTATGAGGCATTTGAAAATTGTTAATATTAAAAAGCTGCCTCAAAAATAATATTAAAGGTTGTGCAACAGGCCACGTGCAGTAATTAGGGTGTTGCCTACGCAGTCTCGTCATCTCTCTGGAAAGTCCTGGGCTTGTTCTGAGCACGGCAGTGCCACGAATTCAGTTTCAGTCCTGTTCAGTCACAGAAAGTGGCCTAGATACTATGTGACATGAAGCACTGCTGGCATATTGCTACCTTAAAACAGGAGGTGCTTGATTTAAGCCAAGGAGCTGCTGCTCCTGTTACTGCTGGGCATATCTAGCTGCTTACACTGCGTAGGGTGGCAGGAAAAAAGCTAGAAAGAAAAGGCTAGAATTTTCCAGCAGCAAATCAGGAAAAGCAGTTCAAAAAAACCCAAACTAAACATGTTTTCTCCTGTTTATTCATCATATCTACAGTACTAAAAGTTCTGCTACATCTCCTCTGGGCTGGAGGCTTATGAAATGAGTTGTGACTTACGTGGTCAGCAATAGTCCGTCCCAGCTTGTCCATCCTTGACCCAGCCTCTGCGATCTTCTTGGCTGCACTAATAACATCTGACGTATTTTTCAGTGGACCTTTACCTCTGTAAAATAGAACAGAGTCTACCTTCCAGAACCAGAAGACCACAAGAGTAAAGTATATATTGGTTTTCTCATTCTGCTCCACACAGTACTGGAAGCGATTCCTCACCCGAACTGCACGACCAGAGTTGCACAGCAATAAGCAGGTGTAACCATTACAGCACCTTCAGTTTCAAGACATTTTCCCCCATTCATCCCCTCCCTCTATTCAGGTTAAATCTAGGAACAAAAGCATCTTAAATTTTACTGGTTTAAGCAACCTAATGATGATAAGAGATAACATTTTAGAAGACAGATTTTCAGTTTTCACAGAACTCAACATCAAGTTTAAAAAATAGCATTGTATAAAATCTGGTAAATGAATTTCAAAAGGCATCAACAAACCTCTCTTTCTTGTGCAAATAACTGTACGAGGAACTATTTCTTCAGTACAGCAATATCGAGAAGCCTATAGAATTTAATGTTGTAAAGAACTGAGCAAATATATATATCTCTCTATATATTTTTTCCTTGGGACAAGAATCACCCTTAAGAAAGCAAGCAAGCAAGCGAGCAAGACAGGCAATAACTGCGGTTTATCTATAGATCAATTCAAACAGTTATTACCACCCAGTCACTGCATAGTAATGCGTCTCCTGAGTTAATACACAGCCTTTCCTAGGGTAACATTTAGAGGAAATTATAAGAAGTAAGACTCTTAAGAGTACTTGAAAAATACTTCATTGGGAGATCAGCACCCCAGCCAGTGCTGGGAGAAGATGGTGTGTGCTCAAATTAAAAGGACTCACCTGGTGAAGTCTGTCATCTCCATCATAATCATACACATTTGTTTTGCCAGAACGATTATATCATTACCGCTGTCATCCCATTTTGAGACTTCAGCATCCAATTTACTCTTTTCTTCCTGGAAGCTGGCGACTTGCTCAGCAATCTTGGCTTTTTGCTCTTGAGGGAGCTGAGCCATGATAGCCTGAAAGAGAGAGAGTTTTCTCACATCACCACTTGTAGAGGGCTTTTCAGAACATTTCACTAATAACCAATTTAAGTCATGCAGATGGGGGATAAAACTTTAACAGCAATCCTCTACCTAGAGGCTTTACAGAACCATTTCCTTCCACTCTGAATCAAAGTTTATGCTCGCTCTTAGGAAAGGATGCCTGGAAAGACAAGCTGACACCTGAAACATGGGCATTTGCATGATAAAACCATTAGACTCCAAACAAGTTTGCCACATATTACCATCCCTCAAAGAAAAACTGCATGAAGATGGGGGGCTTGCCTCTTCTATAAAATTGAAGAGTTTTAAAGGGAAGTTTCACTTGTGTGTCATTCAGTCTTGAGGCGCACAGAAGAAATACTACAAGTCTCTTTCCCGCAAAAAGCTAGATGTACTATTTTGAAAGATGCATACTACGGAAAGAGTAAGTGAAAGTAAAGAGTATGTGCTTACTCCTGAATAAAATCTATTAGACGAGGTTTTACGGCCTGCCTGAGACTCAGTGCCTTTGCCTTCATAAATACTAGGAGCATTCACACCTCCAGGAGCAGGTGAAAAGGAGCTTTCAGTACAAACAAGCCTCTGGCAGCAGCAGTTAAATGAAAAGAAGGTAAATGAGCAATGTCTGCATTTAAATAGAAGGGGGGAGAGGGCTACAGGAACAGAGAGTGCTTGTACAAGGAGGGAAAGCAGAAAAAATACTGTTAGTTTAATTCCAAAGCCAACGTGGCAGAAGCTTGATAAATAAGGCCTAACTACCTCTTGCCTGGCTTCAGGCTGGAAGAGCCTTCGCAAAAAATCTTTCGTGGCACCTTTCCAACAGCGTAAATTGGTATCGATCCAGAAGGAGACACGTCAAATAAAAACAATGGGTAATGCCTCGTTTTCCCTCACCGTACAGATTTTAAGTTTTCACCTATTAATGATGATATATTGCCTATCAAGGCTTTCCTTTTGAACAGCCACAGGAAATGCAGTTAGCTTAAATGATTTCATGGTTTTGAGCTCTCAATGCTGTCTTGAGAAATGCTCGGTGGCCAAACACGGACCGTCACGTGTGTCAGGAGACATTCTGTACAACCTTCCCGCCCACGCACTCTGTCTGTGCCTGTTGAAAGTAACATGGGTACAACAGAACGACCTGCCCCATACCTCCCTGCAGCACCTCCCCGTGCTCAATGGCAGTGCCTACAATGTCTGTGGTGGCCAAGTATAAAGTAGCTCATCAATATTAAAAGGATTTTGATCTTTCAGAACATCCAGAATAAACCACAGATGTTTCTCGCATCCATTGGACCAACACATGCTGTATTTCACCAAAACTCCTTTGCAGAAGAAAACTGGAAACAAATGATCTAACACCTTCACCCCACCCACACAAGGTTTAACCTGGATTTTCAAAGCAAGGTGAACTGTTTTTTGAAGGCAGGTCACAGTTCTATAATGCTCAGATTTCTTCCTTACCCTTGCGCTTTGTCCAGCAATGAGCTGATCATCTTCAGTCTGAATACTTGTTCTGCTTCGGACATCAAAATCCTCAGTCTCAAAGTCAGAATCATCCAACTCTTCAGGAGTCTGAGGAAAAAGTAATTCAGTCAGAGTCAAACAACAGATTTCGTGGCTCTAAAAATCAACAAGAGTATTGTTCTTGAAGCAGAGAGAATGGAAATCAGTGAAGATAAAAATTATTCAATGTTTTCAACCAAAAGGTAAATACAGGGACTGCATCGAGCTTGTGAACATGTGTGATTATAAATGCTTGACTGTTCACATTAAACACCACAGGGATCCTCAAAATTATACACCAGTAACTAAACAGCTGAGATTTGTCAGGACACCAATGCACTCAGGATTTGAAATGCAGAAAGTTTCTACAAAAATGAACAGTATTTTTGCAACTTGGTTAAACGTAAAAGCTTCACTTGAGATTCTGAAGCTAAAATTACACACAGCTTTAAGGCCTTGTTCAAAACCACAGACATCGTCTTTAGCAAAATTATGAATCAAAACATCAACTAAATTAACAAATAAAATATATCAAAATTTATTCTCATCCCTCAGGAAAGCAGCAAAGTTTTAGCTAGTGAGGGCCAGCTTTTATGCTGCAGGCTAAACACATCTGACCTAGTTCCTGTTTGCCTAGGATTTATTTTTGCTGTTGCCAACCTAAACCTGGCAAACTTTTTTATAAAGCTTATCAAGTTTAAACAGCATGTTTGTCAAAATACTACACCTTTGCCTAGAGTGGCACTTCACGACAACTTGCAGAGCTGGAGCAACAAAGAACGTGACCGATAAATGCAGTAAATTGGGATTAACAGATAAAATGTAAATAAAGTCACTGTTCTTCAGACTTCTTTCCTATGATTTGAATTTTACAAACTTGTTTTCCAGTGTGCCTGTATCTTGTGATACAGTTAAAATAAAGACAGATAACGCAAAATAGCTGCCAAAAAGCAAAGATGAGTATGCAGACAACAAAGACCTAGGGTGGTTCAGCTGCTGTCTCCTCTCTGTGCCTTAAAGAACAGAATATATCCGCAAAATCAGCATGAGGACGCAAAGTAAGAAGTAGCTCGGTGTATCAATATTTTAAAAATTAAAAAGAAAATGTTCTGCTGTACCTGTAGCAACTGTATATGATTCTCCATCCACCCCCAAGCCCAAACACCCCAAGGTACACACATTGTAATTCTGCCTTTCACCCTATCACCATGGGCAAAAACTCCCCCGGCGTGATGCGAGATTGCCTGGGGATCAGGGATGATAACCTACAGACACTAGTTTTAAAAATACACTGCATAAACACAAAAATTAGGTGTCAGAGAGACTTTTCCTCCTGGTTCCTCTAAAGAACAAGTGCCACGGGACACCGTTTCAAGTGAATTGGCCCGTTTGCCCCATCTGGACTTAGCAGCACTCCTTACTAGTGGGGCTCCTCTTGGGCTCCAGTTTGAGACAAAGCCCTGGAGCAGTGGTGGTCTGGAATCTCCATTTGGACAGCTCTCTTTTCCTAAATACATTCTACACCTTACAGCACTTTGGACAACAAATACTAACTAAATTTTTTTATAGGTCACCAACATGTCAGCAGCAAGCTGCCGTTAGCTACTGGCAGCTGCAATAAAGCCGCGGCCCCCTGACATCAGAGACGCGGCGCAAGGGGAAACGTCAGGATTCCTGGCATCACCAGCTCGGCTAATTACTGACGATGTGGAATTGGCAGCCGTGCCTCCGTGTCCAGAATAACAAGGGCTGTAGCAGGGGTGAATCAATTTAGTTTGTCTGCATAGCAGGAAAGCACTGATATCTTCATCTGCCATCGGCTGTCTATAAATCCTGAGCTTAAGTTTGAAAAAAATGATATGGAGAGCACATACGTGGTTGTCAGCTTTTCTTCTGATCTCCCATCTGATGCTTTGCTTTAAGCAGCAAACATGGAAGACACTATTGCAATGGTTGCTATAATTGCATATATTCTGAGCCCCTACATCCTTAATTTACTCATCACCATAAGCATCTGCCATGGTTACCATTCTGTTAGATGAAGACAGTTTCTCCGCAAGGCATTTACATTTGAGTCAGAGTACAAGAGAAAAAGGAAGGAATAAAACCCCTACATTTATTCTTGCTAAGTCTGGCTCCTGCCCATTTTTACCACTCTAAGATTCAAGAAATATGCCCATAGGTCAGCCTCAACCAGAACTTTCTTTTCTGCATCCCTTCAATCGACAGCAGGAGCTCTTCTGCCTCTTCCCTGCACATATCCTACCAGCCTAATGCTGCCTGACCCACCAGACATTAGAGCTTCCAAGTCACACTCACTGCACTCAAAACACGTAAGCGCAGAAGAGACAATGCCTCCGTGAGCTGGTCCCTGTTTACCAAGGTTAGCCAATTAATGAATTGCATGCTCTAGGAAGTACAGACTGAACTTGTCTACACCTGGCTTTGACTAACTAACATTAATTCTCAACATTTACTTCATAAAGAGCCATCAGGTTTTATTTTTCAGCTCTCAAACCATCAAAAAGCATCTTCAGTTAGGAATCTGCTCGCTGCTGTTAAACCAAAGGTCACTGATTTTAGCACATTAACAAGCAAGGCATTAACATGCTACTACAAAAGACGTGTGAAGGGTATTTAGCATCACAACTCTGGCTATCATCGCTGCTCAGATCTGTTTAATGAATTTGAATCCAACTGTACTTCTGAAGCACTCCACGGAGCGATTAGTGGCTTTTAAGACTTGGAACGTTAATATGAGCTAAAGGGAAATCTTACGCTGTCTGCTCTCAATAAAACTGATGCTTGTCAGTTCAATAAAGGTGAGGGAAGGCTGTTTTGAGCACGTTATGCTCACCCGGATCATCAGGACAGCTTTCCTGATATCTCGTATGCCATCGTACACCAGTCGCGAGGCGTCGATAAATTCGTTTTCGTCCATTGGCTGAGCAGGGTCTGAACTCAGCGCTTCCACGGCAGCTTCTACTTGTTCAGTGAACCGCGGCATAACTGGGTGAGGAACACAAACAAACAGTCAGCCCCCAGCCCAATGCCACTTTCTGCTACATGCTCCTGCGGAAGAGGTGCGCGTGCCTCTTTGTTACCTACCACTGGAAGCTGCGCACTGGTCCCAGTTAAACTCAAAACACGTTACAGAAGGGGACCAATACTGTAGGTCAAGTCATATTTCAATTTCTGTTTATTCTACCACTATTTGGGGTTTTTTTCCCTTTCGAAAGTGGTAAGTTTATTACACCCTTCTAGAGGTGAAGGAGAAGACACCCGGGGAAGCAGATAGAAACTACAGGATAAAATATTAAGCATTTGTTTCATGTTCCCTGCAGTTGTACATCACTTTTTGTGAGAAAAAAAAAAATAATAATATTACCACCACAAAACTGAAACAAGGCACTGGAAGAGGGCAGGTTGTACTGCTGTACTTCAGTGACTCACTGCACCCCAGGAAGAACATCACAGAACCATTTACAGTCTGTTCGTTTCTTCAGTGTCACCCTTGATTCTTCATTAAAGTAATTAAAGCAAAACCAACAACTTACAGTTGGCACAGCACTCACTGAAGCAACCAGCAGCACTCCTTCCCCTAGATGGATGTTACCAGCTAGTTCGCAGGAAACACCTTTATTTATTAAGTGTAGGGGACTACAACCTACCTACAGTGTTTAAAGACATTTTACAAAATTTACCCTAAATTATTATCCAAAATTTACTCTGCTGGGCCAATGTGGCAGAAATAATCTTTCCGTATCCTGAACGCTTGCAGAGCCCGGAACAAGAAGGTCAGCGTAACTTTCAAGCCCCGACTCACCACCTGGGACTCATTCCCCAGTGTTTTAGCTTCCCACAGCTCAGCCAACGGCAGCGAGCGGAGGGAGACCTTGTGTGCTGCAGCATTTTCAGCCACTCAACACAACAAAATTACGTTTCTCATTTTGTGACAGCTCTGCAAATAATTCCCACTAATTTTCACTACAACATGTAAATGGAGTCTTTAATAGATTTCACAGGTACACGAGTATCTGCTTGCCCATCGCTTGTAAGGAAGAGGAATTTAGGGGTCTTGGGAGGAACCGGCTCTTACCTGTGTTGGACAGTAACTTTGTCGCTTCCAACACCTTCTCCGTGTAGACGCCAGGTTCGTAGTTATCCATTTCTGAAGTGACAACATGAATGACTCGAGCAGCACGTCCTCGAATAGCACCAGCTGTGCGGTCTAAACCATCAACGTCTTTTTCTTGGAGAGCAATGACGCATTTGTTTACATCTTCTAAAATATGATTCTCTGGTGGTAAAAGAAGGAGGATTAAGATGGTAATGTCGTCTTTTCTGCTTCTGTCATCAGCATTGCAATTTCTCAGTTTGTGACCTGTACTATAAACCTCCAGTGAGATGCTATAAAGCATTCATTTTTAAGCCTGCTACAACCAGCAAACAGCTGCCCTTCCAAACTAGGCTTCAAAGAAAACATCAAGCCATCCACCTACTGGCATCCACACTTCTTGCCCCTGTTTGGATTCGATTTTTCCAACAGGAAAGCTGAGTTCAGTGGAATTCTCCCCTAACGTCCTTCTGCTGCTTTCCATATTCCTCCCCAGGACTGCCAAAGCTCTTATTCCAAATATTTGCAAGCCACTCCCCCGCCATTCCACGTGCACAGGGTGATGAGGCACCCTCCCCGGCACCACACCCCAACCACGCAATGCTCTAACAAGACCGGGGCACTTGCTGCACGTTTCTAGCTTCCTACACAGTGTTTTCAAACAACCACACACATACCATCACAGAATATTAAACTGTTAGTCCTCCATTCAATTTTAATCACGCAACATAGGAGGTGATTTTCTGCAGAAAGCGTTCCAATGACATAGTCCTTGTTGCCTCTTCAGAAGACAAAAAATAAAGCCAAGACCTATGGTTGTCATGTATTTTTAGGATATACATTTTCTTTTTTATACAGAGGTATTTTCTCCCCATTTATCAAGTCCAAGAAGCTTAAAATGAGTAAAACCCCGTAAGAGATTTCTCAAGAGGTTGCGATCCTCACTTGGGGAAACCCATTCAAAAGTTCTTCCAAACAGTAACCGGAGCTACACTTTGATCTTGCCAACCAACATCAGCATTTGGGCTGCTTGGTAAGAAACCAGCTTGGAAGCGTTTCTGTTCTGTCACTTAAAATAGTTCCCAGCGTTACTTACCATTGACTTAATCATGCTACGCTGCCAATCCGTGCCACTGAAGTGGCTTTTATTCCCTGCGCAGGTAGTAAAAGAGCCATTTTGCAAGAGTTTGTAGAGCTGAGAAGCACATCGAGTTGACTGATAGAGGAGTGTATGAAATGGCTGAAAGGATTGCTGCTGGAAGCGGTACGCTTAATTTCCATAAAATTAGCAGAGCCAGGTGCAATATTGCGAGACTTCTGTAAGCAACCCAGACAAAAAATACACTTGTGAAATACCTCTGAAGCAACTCAGCCTGAACAAGGTTCAGCTGGGGGCAGGATATGGCCCTCAGAGAGAGAAGTGCAGGTTCATTAGTGATTTGACAAGTCAGTGAGCAGACAGACAAGGTCCAAGAGCTGCAGTGAGGAGCACACAGAGCTTTGGAATTTAAAGCAAGAGACAGACATCCCCGTAAGTTGCAACAGTGGACAAAAAAAAAAAAAAAAAAAAAAAGGAAAAAGCATCGGCGCCAGGCCAAAACACAGACTGTTTATTGCTTGAATTCCTTAATGGATAAATTAAGCCACAGACCATTTAAAAGCCTCTTTGGATTATAGGAACTTTAATGAAAGGCATGGACAAAATGAAGATGAATATTTAAATGCCTTCTGATAGTTTAACGTCTTTTGCAGATGCGAAGTTGCCAGAAAGACACTTCTAGGGAAGATAACCCCGCCACGGGCCAGTCTGCGAGGGGCCCCAGGGCAGCGTGGGGCCGTCAGGTGCATCTGCTCAAGCTACACCCTCCAGTCAGATGATAACAAATAAGGTTTGACGCTGTTCCGTGCGCCTGCATACACCCACCCCTCTACCTGTCCTACAGGCATACGGACCCCAAGTGCTGGGCACCAAACGCCATCTGCTGAAGCCAGGGTGGCAGAGCCCAAGAAACGCTGACGCACGGGTCCGGCGCCAGCACCTCTGGGGCTGTGGAACCACCAGCCTGCGCCAAAGCCAGCAGCCCTCCTGCCGCCAAGAGGCAGGAAACCTCCCAGCAACAGGCTAGTGCAGTGCGGACAACGCAGGCAGCCAAGAGCAAAGGGACCTTGTCCTACCCAACTAACTATATGGAACAAAAGGGGTCATTTGGTAATGAGGTAAGAGGAAAGAGGATTTTCCAATAAAAATGATTTTTAGAGTGAAGAAGGAAATAGATAAAACTGTGAAAAGCTAACAGAATTAACAGTCCCCATGACTGTCAATCCTCAACCTACCCCCACCAAACACCTTCCACCTCCCCATTAAAGGGATTAAGAAATCCTTTTTCAAACATCCCAAGAAGTCTGCAAGGGAGTCTGGGGGCTCCAGGAGATCACAACCTAACAGCAACAGTCGAGAGGAAAAGCCATAGACACATAAATGTAACTGAGCTTCTCTGTTGCAGCCCCTGCGGAAGGTCTGAGACAAATTGTCATGCTGGACCCTCTCCTGACAAGGGACGCAGGAGGAACCAGGTTGAGCAGCAGTGTCAGTAGATGTGGTTATGGAATAAACACTTGAGTGTTCCTACACTTGTAAATACAGTATTCATCTTGTAATGAAGAAAGACAATCATCGGGCCCAGGCAGTATCCATCTGGAGGCTCTTAAGACAAAACAGCTCCATTGTGATGGGCAGTCTCTTGTGTAAAGCTCTGTCAGCGGCAGAGGAACAGAAGGCAGCAAATGGAATGATCTTTTGAGAGGGTTTCAAAGGAGATCCAGG
Source organism: Ceryle rudis (assembly GCA_033439905.1). Lineage (NCBI taxonomy): Eukaryota > Metazoa > Chordata > Aves > Coraciiformes > Cerylidae > Ceryle > Ceryle rudis. The sequence continues at coordinate 58,392 of JAAGNO010016986.1, read as the reverse complement.
TAATTTCAGAACATTGAAGTTGACAATTACATGGTGCTATCAGCAGCTGCTCTAAGGAACAGAGAGAGTGGGCACACAAACACACCCAGAGTGCTTAGGGAAGGCACCGACAAGAGGCTAAGAATTACAGAAGGTACAGAAGAGCTTTGAAATGAGGAATAATGAAACAGGCAAAGATGAGGCAGTCAAGAGAGAGATGACTGACTAAGCGTAGGATACAAGTCTGTATATTTACAAGCAGCATGAAGAAAATGTGTAGGGAAAAAACCCTTCATCTTCTACTACCAACTCAGGACATCAAATGAAGCAAATAGGTGACAGTGCAAAATCAAGTAGGTTCTTCACACAGAGCACAGCTAAGCTGTGAATTCTGCACAGGATGATGGAGGTGCCAGCGGTTTATAATGGTCAGAAGAGCAACTAACACGAGCTTAAATGAGAAAAATCTGTCAAGCACTGTTCAGTAGGTAGCACCTCTGAGGCTGGAGCTCCCTGAGCTGCAAATCACTCATGGTTGGGTGCGTACAGGAAAGATCTTTAGGCTACAGGACTCCCCTGCTATATTAATCTCCTATGCCCAGACACTTAGCCATTGCCAGAGCGTTGTCCTAACCTGACAGGGCCCTTCCTGGGCTATGTCCTTCATAAACTGCTGTAACCTACATCACTCTGCATTTCAGAGTTCTTCTTCTAGGACATTCTGCTGTTACCTAAACCAAACACCTCTTCCATCAAGCTTTTCCTTGTGGATAATTGATACAGTTCTGTAGCATAAACTGAATAATGAAGCGTATACTTCATGACAGACAGCACAACATGTGGTGGGGATGTGTTGGGGGCTTTTTTTTATATATGTATACACACACATACATATAGACTCGCAAGAACTCTTAAATTCTGCTTACATCCCAGTTAGTAACTGATAGGAACTGACACAAATGTACTAATAACCCCAAGTGGAACCTGGCATAAATCATACGTGTCACATTTCTATCCAAAGAGATGTTCAGACTTTTGGCAGACCAAGTGGAGTTGTGACATTTATATGGAAAGCATTTATCAAAGTTCAACCAAATAATATTTAAAACAATATTTATTGCTTTGGTATTTTTTCTAACATCTCTTTGATAACACAGCACATACAAATAGCTGTTGGATGCACTCGAGCATCTGAAGTAGTCTCAAACTCCAGCATTTCCACGGTATCATCACGGGTGGCAGGCAACACACACTGACGGTGAGCTCCCGCCTGCCACCACCCTGGAAAAGAAGACTTCCCTCCTTACTGCCAAGCCCTTGAAATCCTTCAGAGAAACTCAGCAGCGGGCTAACACCATCACCTGTCCCCTCAAAAGCAGAGCACCCATCTCCTCAAACATCCTCTACCGGGAAGCAGACCACTCAGTTCCAATGGCTTGACCCACTCTGAGCCACACCTGTATGTGAAATACAGCGTAAGGCAGCTCTATACAGACCACGCTGGCACAGACTAACAGCTCTTTCTCTTTAAAATGTTCGGTAGACTTGCAGAGCCATGAAAACTTCAGCACACAATTCTGTCTAAATATATTTCCCCCGAAATAGTCTCGCAGCTGTGCAATTTCAGCTGCCGCTGCGACGACCAGCACGCAGACAGACACACGGAGCTGGGACCTTCAATTGCCTGGGCAGCTGATGATAACTCAGGGCAAAGAGAAACTGTATTCAGAACACAGGGAACTGCACTACAACATGCATGATTATACAGGTGACTCATGGTAGAAACAGTACTTGGGTTGTGGGTTTTTTTTGCTGGTGGCTCTTTGGTGGATTGTTGGTTATTTCATTTGTGGGGTTTTTTGTGTCTGGTTTGTTTTTCTTGGGGGGTTGTTTGTTTTAAATAATAAAAATTTCATGGTCTTTTATTTCAGGATGTTAATTTTTCATCTACATTTTCTAGCTATGTTCACTTGGTACTTCTGACTCTGCACACCTTCCCGTGAAACCTCTCTTTACAACTTGAGTTTTTAGGTCACTTGAGATGCCCAAGTCTCTTCACACCAGGAAAATCAGACCCTCGGTTTGTAGGGGTAATTGGCAAATGCAGACACAATTCACGCAGTTACATCACCATGTCCTCCGATGAGAGCAGAATTAGAGGATGAAGAAATAAAAATACCCCCCTTTTTTCTAGGTCACAGCAGCTAATAGTGGGTCTTTATCAACAATGCTGATAAACCAGATTATCTTGGCAAGCACTCTGCCAAATAGAATTATTAATCTATTATAATGACCTAACCTTTTTTAAAACCTTTAAAAACTTTACTAAATCTGCCACGGTTTAAATTACTCACAGAACATTTTCTGTGTGAACAGTTTGATTTTAATTAACTTCTACGACCACAGTTTGATACTCGGTTTTGTTTACATAAGCAGAGTCTAAGGTGAATCGAGGGACTGTCTTTTTTGCTAGTTCATAACTTGAATGTATTCTGTTCCCCCCACTGTTCTGCTGAGGTTCGTCTACAGCAGCTAGATGGTAATTTATCGGTACTTCAACTGGCAATTCAAACTCTTGAGACAGAAAGTGTCTTTCGCTGTGTTTAAGCTGATGTCTGCTGCCATGTAAATATATACATTTATGCATGCACACGCCGTTAGTGCAATGACAGGTTTCTCAAGTACCTGCTGAAATAAACTATCACAGTTTTCACACTATAAAAATACCTCTTCTCCTCATGCCAATATCTCCTGCTTTGTTTTCACACCTCGCTTGGTAGAAGATGACACCTGCCAGGTGAAGTGTAACACCACCCCTTCCAAAATCCTGAGAAGACTCCAGAACACATGTAGAAACCACCCGTTCCCAGGAAGAAGCTCAGTTACGAGAATGATTATTTCTGAGATCGACCCCCTGATTACCTGATACAGCCAGGAAGTCATCAATGGAAGTGATGTCATCAACAGCATCCGTCAGCACACGGACTTGCTTCTCCCACTGCTCTTTGAAGAGATCCATGTTTTCTTGGGCCAGCTTGCTTTGGGGTTTAGCAGCCAGAGCCAGTGCAGCATTAATGACCTGTAAAACACCTCGGGATTTTTAAAATGTACCCATAATGAAACAATTACCTTCTGTGCATTTATCCAGTGAACTCAAGAACAAACAAAGCAAGCTTAGTAAGTTTTCAGGAGCTTGATGTTTAAAGACAAAAGTGTTTTATTCTGTGGTTCTCCCATTCAACTCACACCTGCTTCCACATTTGTTATGGTTAGTTATTAAAAGCAAAACCACTTGGCAAGTATTCATAAGAGCGAGCTTCACCTCGCTTTAACAGCTCACTTTAAAAAGGTGTTGCTTTCTGAGTGCAGGTTGGGGTGTTAAGTATTTTAGACAAGGTGACATTTAATACAGCGGAGGCTGCCTTTCCTAAGCTACTTACCAGAACCTGAGAAAAAATGGTCAAAAAAGGATTAATCTTACAAAGTCTGAAATGGAGACAATATGTAAATACAGAATGAAAGATAAATTTTCTATTTATCTTCTTTTCTTTCAAACTTTGCTCTGTACCTTGCCAATAACTGTTATAGTACCTTAAGATTTCTGTTAGGGCTCTGGAAGAGCCAGACTAGCTGGGGAATGGGAGGATACTGTTTGATGCTCCTCCTGAACATCCCCCTACTAATTTCCATCAAACTCTAAGACTGTAATTTGCTCCGGATCCTCATTTTTCTAAGCGAAACACATGCCGGGTAACAAAGTTTATGCTGTACCAACTGACTGATCAGTTCAATGGTCAAAAGAGCCTCTTCAGGTGCAGGATGAGAGCAATCTGAGGAGCCTGCTCCTGTTCTTGCTGCACTATGCTCCAGCAGCATGACCTGGAAACATGCCAGCCATGAGAAACCATCCACAGTCAGACTGACATGATAATCCTAACCTTGTTTTCAAGCACCTGAGAGTTAGGGCTCATTAACTTACAAGTTCTATGTATAATTTTTCTTCTCTATTTTAAGACCGTATTAATTTCACAAAGTTGCTGAACAAAACAGGCAAGCACCAGCTGTTCCTGCTTTTCCAAAATCTACTCTACCTGCTTCATTTAAAAGTGTCACAAAACATTACAAAAAAATATATATAACTCACTAAGCATGGAAACGATGGTGGTGTCAAACATATCACAGTGGCACTGAATGAATCAGGCAGAAAGAGGCTCGTTCACCCAGGGGATGCTAGAAATTAACAGTGACTGAGGAAAGCCCACAGGAGAGCTACAGAGCTCTCCAGGCTCCCATCCTGCCTCTGGAGATGGGTCACAAATCACAATGAGCTCGACGGGTCTGATAACACAGACATGCGAGAGACGATTTGGCCCGAGCGGCAATCTGGGTGACCTGAGGAGAGGAAATATGCCTGGCCATAGTGACAGTGCTCTTGTCCTTCTTTAAGAACGTGGGGTCCTCTGCTGCTTCCCCTTCCCCAAACCAACCACTGAAGTCACACTCTCTGCACAGATCACTGTGGGAATCAGGACAACCCCTCAAGGAGAGCCGTGCTGCCAGCCACAGCCCACGCTGCCCTGCCTCAACGCTGCCATTGAGATCATGGTTCTCAAGTTCTGAAAGCTCCCCAGAGAGCCTTGCAACACCCAAGCAAATAATGTGTAGAAAATTCAAATCAAACAGAGAGAGAGGTTTTAGGAAAGGAAGCCTGGCCTCTGCTCAACAGCACTACTTGTTAAGTCTAGCCACAGCCATTTCTCACCCCAGTGTGACTGATGCAACAAATTATCTACCTATCAATCAAAATCTACATATCCAAAGTTTTATGAAGGTGAATCTAAATAACTGCACCCTGGGCTGCACCCCCAGCAGCATGGGCAGCAGGGCCAGGAGGGGATCCTGCCCCTCTGCTCCCAGAGCTCTGGGGAGACCCCCCCCACAGTGCTGGGGCCAGCTCTGGAGTCCTCAGCACAGGAGACACAGGGACCTGCTGGAGCGAGGCCAGAGGAGCCCCAGCAATGCTGGGAGGGCTGGAACCCCTCTGCTGGGAGGCCAGGCTGGGAGAGTTGGGGGTGT
>JAAGNO010016986.1:21073-51308 GCA_033439905.1 Ceryle rudis | reverse complement strand
GGCCTCAGCCCATTGACCCAGCCTGTCCAGGTCCCTCTGCAGCATCTCCCTGCCTTCCAGGAGATCAACAGCCCCCCGCAACTTGGTGTCATCTGCAAATTTACTAAGGGTAGACTCGATTCCCTCATCCAGGTCATCAATAAAGATGTTGAATAGAACTGGTCCCAGTACTGAATCCTGGGGTACACCACTGGTCACCGGACACCAGCAGGATGTGGCACCATTCACAACCACTCTCTGTGCCTGGTCATCCAGCCAGTTTTTAACCCAGCAGAGGGTGCACCTATCCAAATGCTGCCAGAGCACCATGATCACAATGACTCACTGAAGTCATATGAAGAAAAGAATCAAAACCGGGGACATTTTGAGACTATCCAGAAGGAAATGAAGCATGGCAAGATAACAAGCTATTTTTATCGGTGCTTTGTTTCATGTAGTAATTGCAATGTTCGAGTCAGACAGCCCAGCACTCAAGAACGTGGTTCCAAAGAGTTACTTGAGTCGCTTTCCATGTTACAGCCTCCTGCAGTGGCAGCTGGAACTCTGCAACTCATGCTCCGCGATCAGGGAGCCTTTGGATTCGAGAGACTTGCAACTGATGTCTCAGTCTGTACCTCAAATCTTCTTTTCATGACTTCATGGTAAGAATGTGTTTGGTTTTGTTTTTGGGTTTTGTTTGTTTGGTTGGTTGGTTTTTTGTTTGTTTGTTTGTTTGTTTTTCCCCCCCTGCTATTTGGAAGTAGTGATGTCAGATTGAGTTTATATGTGGATACCATCGCAGGGCAAGGCTCTGCAGGGTTCTCTGAACAGTGATGTCTGCCTGGGTTACAAGAACATGGCTACTTTGCCCAGAAGCTCTCTTAAAAAGCACACCTATTCCAGGACAGAAAACACCTTAACCTTAGATATACTACTCGTGGGTATCTTAAAAACCACTTGGTCACCCAGAATTAATTTTTTTAGGCTTAATTTAGGAGGGCTTCCAGCCTCACCCTATCGGAAAGACTAATAGAGGCCAGAAGAAATCTCTTGCCCACGGTGGCGTTGCCACAAGGAACAATTCTGAACACTTGGCTGGCATAGCCAAAGGAAGAAACAGCATTCAGGAGAAGAAAACTACCCCCTATTCATTTTGCATTGCAATCCCTAGATGTTGGATCTTGTCTCAGTGCACGTGATGTCTGTAAGGTACATAACACTCCATTTCAGTGACTATAAGCAGGTTTTATTTTTTACCCCAGTCTTTTTGATAGGGACTTTTTTGTTCTTTACAGGAGCAGCTGGTTTAATTCTGCCCCGTTTCCTGCAGTATTCAGTTTTAGGATGCTACTGTACCACAAGAAGAAGATCATTTTCAGTTTCAAAACCTTTAAATCAAACCTCTCTTCTCACCACACACCTTTTCTTTACAACCAAAATATCTGTGGTTCCTAAAGAACTCACTTGAGTTTTGTTTTTAAATAAAGATCTTGATTTACCAGCTTTCTTGTGGCATTTGGGTAACAAGTTTAATTTTACATACTCCAGATGCCAAAGTTACCTCCAGTGTTCACCCTGCTCACATCTCCTTCCCTGCTCCTAATTGCATTTTGCTCTGAGTGGGGAAAAAAATGTTCCTAAGCAGGACATTTAAGTCGCTTCCAGTTACATCCAACCCCCAGTTTGCATCCACATGCGTACGTGTGCTAACCCTCTACGTATTTCAATACAGCAAAAAGCACTCTGCAGGCTCTGCTGAGCTGAAATGCCTGGGAGCAAAACATCCCGGGGACTCTTTGGCACTTTCACCAGCTATAATGGCAGTGGACCAGCAAGTGTATAGAGGCTGATGCACCACAAGAAGGAGGAAAAGTTTCCTTCGATATCCACTATTTTGTTCCAGTGTATAAAAGGTTGTTTCAGCACTTTCCTACTAGTTACACAGAGTGACTGCAGGTGTCTCTGCAGAGATATTTACTCCTATTACAGTGCTCTAATGCCCCACAGATACGCGCCTTTACTGGAATAACATGACCTCTTGCAGTTCGGCATATACTACTGGCATAGTGTTTACTATCTGCAAATGGTGTATAGATAATTATTCTATCAACCTCCCAGGTATGGTATGGAAAAGGCATTTTCATTTGTAGCCGAGGACTGATATTACAGTATCGGTCTATGTAGAAGCTGCAAGAATTTTGGTGCCATTTGTTTTGGTGTTGCTTCATTTTGCATTTCACTGACTTCAAATGCTGGGGTTTTGGCGGGTGGTTCTTTTCTGGAAGCCGTTCCTGCTACTGCAGAGATCATACTGTGCCTGCAATGGCCACACAGTATCCTTACACACTAACATACCTCCTTCTACAGAACTGAATCCCCTTCTCCTATCTTTGCTTCTTTTCATGCATCAGTAACTGCTCAAGTTTCTCACACTGTTTTTTTTTGCTGGCCACTCAATATGCACTGTCCCTGTGCTGCCTCTCCTCCACAGCACGCCTACATGATACAAAACCGCAACCCAAGTGTTAAGTTTTTAATATAAATACATCTACTCAATGCCAATAAAATGCTTCGGGCACCTGTAATTAAAGAGTCTGGAGACAGATCTGCTCGTTAGTACATTCAAAAAGATCTGACAGTCCTTCAAAGAGAAGGAAAAAAGAGGACAATTGTTCAATGTAGTTAAGTCTTTATGGCAAGAAAAATGAAGTTATCTCCTTCTCCAACAGCCATTAGGGAACTGGCACTAACTGGGGACTCAAGAAGAAGAGGAATTCTGCCAGTCACATTTGGGTTTGGTTGATACTTGAGGAGGTGAACTGGGGGGGAGGTTGTTTCTCTGAAGATGGTGTAAATTTCATTTAAAAGTTTTTGTGCTAGTTGGAAGCTCTACATGGGATCCCTTATGCTTTGGTATTTTGTCTATCTGTATCAGTAGGTGTGATCAGCGTACGTAGCCATCTGCCATCAGAAATCTATAAGCAGCAAATTGCTTTTCAAGCATTTCAAAACTGGAATGTAAGGATGTGGAACAGCAATTATTAAAACAAGATGTTAATATGACAAGAGCCAATTTTTTTTTTTTAAATAATTATAATTTTTTAAAAAGTCATTTAATCCAAGAATTTTCTGGAGCCTGTTTAATGGGCTGCACTCACTGGACTGTGCTGGGGACAGTCAGCTACGCCAAACATACTGCCTGTGCTAAGGCAGGTGTAGAGGGAGCACCGAGAGGACAGGCAGAGAAGAGATGCTGCCTGGTGCCCTCCTAATGTTTCTAAGGAGGATGAGCTCTTCGGGGAGCAGAGGAGAAAGGCAACCAGCACTGGCTCAGAGCAAGCCCTGCCTCGCAGGCGGGAGAAGACATCCTGCATGTCCACACCAGGAAGGTGCAGGTCTGTCCTGTTCCTGAAACCCACTTCCTAAAAGAGGATCAGTCTCAAGGGCAGCAGCCTTCAGCTTTTGCTGGCAGAAGCAAACACCCAACTCGATGGAAATTCTAATCTGTAATTATTTTCTACAACTCTCAGCCTGGCTGCAATTTGGTTAGAAGCCTATAGATGAACTTCACAGAGGCTTTAATAATGAGAAAGTCAGCATATTGCTGGTAAAAGCAGCTGCAAGTGACAGCGGACTGTCACATCAAAAGGCTGGAGCAACACTCTCCTTTCGAGAGCTGTACTGGGGCATTTTCACTGTTGCTTTCGAAACACCTACAGCTTGTATGATCAGAAACACTCCAACGGTTAAGCTCTCTTCTCAAACGTCTTTAATGCAAAATGCTGTTACAAAACAGCTTTTGCAGGCTCCCAAAGCAAGTACTTCTTGGAAACAGAACTCAGAAGTCAGAGTTACGAGTGAGGATCCAGGTTTTCAAGTGAAGATAAACAAAATCTTTTGCTAATTTACCATTGGCAAGCTCTGTGTTTAGCAAGAAGGCAAAGAAAACTTCCCCCAGCTCTCTGCTAGGCAAATGGGAGCACAGGCAACCATTCCAAACATTCTGCAGCAGTACTTTTCCATTTCCATTATGAAAGATGCCTTAAGCTTTATATTTCTTAAAAAAAAAACCAAACCCACACAAAAAAATAAAACCAAAAAAACCCCACAAACCAAACAAAATACCCAAACACACAAACAAAACAAACCAAAAACCAAACCTCACACACAACCCCAACACTTAACTGTAGTGCTGGAGAACTCCTATTCCTTCATCTTAACCCACCATAGAGTGGCCTGTTTTCCCCACCACCTGCACGGTATGAAGCTGCAGGACTGCAGGTGACTCCTGCGGGGTGCTGGACAAAGTTGTTTCACTTTGATATACAGAGTTTCAGCAATACATGTCCTCAAAAACAAGAGTTCACGCAGGCTTGTAAGTCCAGGCTTCATGAAGACAGACACCAGTGACCCCCTAATGCTGCCTTATTTCCCCCCTGTAATCCCGGGCTAACACTAGTCACCCAGCTGGCTACTGGAGCATGCACAGCTCTTCCCAACAGTTCCCTCTGCACCATCAAAGAGGAGCTCTAAATACCACATTAAGCCTTCAACTTCACATTAATTTCTGTGTTAATTGGCTGGGGACTCACAAACAGGAAGGATGACGTTACTCTTGAGGAAGAGCTGATTTCCAGTAACACGGCCACACTGAACAAATTTAACTGCCTGCTTTCGTAGAGACATTTTGGATGAAATATTTTCCGCATCTTCTTTTTCCTCAAAGAATTAAATTTCTAGCCTGAGAACATCTGAACACGTAGGTGACACTAGTCAATGGCGTGACTCTTGTCTACACCAGCAAGACTTCCAAGTTTTCCCTAACTGGTTTGAAGCATTGCACGTTCCTTCCTCCTGCTGCCACCGTCTCTAAAAGGCAAGTTACGGCGAGGGACCCAATAACTGCTCCATTTGAGATACAGCTTTTATAATTAACTCTACAGATTGATTTCTGCAGAAATCATTCTTTAACCAGGAGTTCCCTGCTCGCAGAATGGCCTCTACTCAGCTAAGCTAGTTAAGAGGCTACCTAGGACTCAAGTGCATTAAATTTCAGTTTCATCCTTTCAACCACAGCAATATCTTGAATTGAATTTCATACTTCGTATTTCTGTGTGATACTGATATATTCACTGGCGTTTCAGTGGTATTTACTGTATTACTATGGTAATTACTGATGGACTTGACTCGTTCTGTATTCAGCATCTTCCTGAAAAAATACCATCTAAGCATATAATGTTGGATTAAATCTGCATTTTATGCCTAATTCACATGTTCGTTCAGCACAGCCACCTAAAAGGCTTCAAGAAGCAGCTGCGAATCTCATCAGGAATAAACTGCAAAATACACAGATAATTGTCTGAAAAAGGAAACAAAATCCCACTATGCTGTTCTTTATGTCTAGAAGCATTTAGAGATTAGCGAGCATAATCAAAGTTTGGAGCTGTGAAGGAGGACAGTAGTGTGCTGTGCTGCTTCGACGGGCGTGAGACAAACCTCTGTGTTCTTAGGAGAAAACACAGATGCCATTTGTAAAGCAGTTTAGACAAGTGCCCCTAATTACATCTCAGGACTCCCAACATGTTTAAATACTCTTGGAGCATTAAGGAATCAACCAGAGAACATGTAATAGAATATAAAAGCACTCCTCTGAGTGCCATGAACATCCATAGTGTCATTTACTAATCTCTTGGTGATGACCTTGAAGTTAAGGCAAGACTGAGCAGTGAAGCATCTAAAATACAGGCTTAGAAGTTGAGATGTGTGACCTTTATGAAGCCAAAATCCCTCAGTTATAACTCTTGACCATTTACAGATAATCAAAGCTTCCAATGTGTGTTAAATATATTATCCATAATCCCGGACGTCACAAGTTGACAACTGCACTTCAGTAGATGTGGCTACAGTTTTGGTGCCTGGTGACTGTAGTTTGTTGATTGTTTCATGTTGACTATCATGGTGTTTATTTTACAAAGGAGTAGATTTATTTAAATAGGTTGTTGGAAAAGCAAAGATAGAAGAGTTTGAAATAGACACAATTTCAGCAATGAGGAAGGGAAAACACCCCCACAGACTTGGACAACTACCAGAAACATTTAGATTCAAAGAAAAACTAACTTTAAGATGATTATTTTCAAAAGCATCAGCATTTGTTTGGAACAACATAGACACCCATATTCTTGGAGATAACTGGGGAAATTAAAAAAAAAAAAACAAAACCAAACTTGATGGTTACTTTAGGAAAGAGCAAGCCCATATACCAGGTAAGATGTATTTTTAAAAGCTTTCTCTTCCAAATGCTTTGTTCCAACTGTAAAAATTGACCTTTGGTTTCAGAAGCCATAGACACCACTTGCCCCAGATGTGGGATGCAAAGATCTGCAACAGCCAATGCAGCTAATGCACCAGCCCCAGTGTCCAGAAGTCCAGACCAGGAGAACAAAAGGTCTCTGGGATAGTATTTAATGTTTTATGTTCAGGGGACTATCTTCACTGTTCAACAGCACTGTTACTTTAAGTAATAGAAAAGGGAAAATAGTCCTGCTATTCACATTGTCTTCACCTAGTCCCTCAGAACTCCCCTTCTGCTGAGGCAAGTCGAGGTGAACAGATCTCTCTTCCTTTTGACTGGTTTTAAAAAGACCAATATATATCGGAAAACCTGAACAAACATCAAATAATCTTGAGATAAACCAATTTATTTTCATAAAATGGCATTTGACCAATTTTTTTGAGTACGTATTTTCCATTAGCTCCTTGTTACCAACAACAGCTTATCTGTATGTTTTAGATCTGCATTTCCTGCTGCTTTAAATAAAAAAAACCAAACATAAATTACAAGAATTGACAGTGCAATGTAGTCTTCAGGGGTTCACCTGTGTATCTAGCTGTTGACATTTAAAACGTCGGGGCTGTCAAAATGGCAAAGGATAGTCTAGTGCTTATATAACTGTAATTTCCTTCTTTCATTTAAAAAGTTATTAATTAAAAGTCTCAGCCAGATTCAAACTCTTCACACACAACCAGCTTCCTCGGATCCTACTCTATCAAGAAGGGGTTTTTTTGGTATGTTTATATTCTACTCAGGTAATAAAAAAATACATCTATAATTCATTTTAGAGCACACACAGGAGCAGTGGTAGTGCCTTTGCAAGACATCTTCCCACAACATGAATGTGCATGGTAAACTACTGAAGCCAGTTACTAGAATACCCTGGCTAAATGAAATTAGAGATTTCATGTAAAAAACCCCAAAACATTCCTATCACTAATTACTTTGTCATGTGTTTAAGTTTCTAAGCCTTGATGCTTCCACTGCATTTCATTCTCTACATGTATTACGGAAAAAGTCAAGTTCTGCAGCAAATCCATAGAAAGCCACTAAAAGGCCAGAACGTGTACTAAGCAGGACCAGTTGCCCAACATTAGAGTATGTCTTCAGTTCTTAGGCTCTTCCTTACCTGGGGACACAGGGCCTCAAGCTGGCTGGCTGACATGCGAACCAATTTCACACCTTCTTCATTGTTCGAAATGGAACAGGCCAAGTTGGCGACCTGCGTTAGAGGTAGGGGAACACAAAACACAACTGTTAGAATTAGGCTTTATTTCCCTCTGTACAAAACTTTTTACCTGCCCCAAACAATGACCAATGCACAGTCTTGAAATACAAAAGCACCTGCATTCACTTGGTTCTAACCAGTTTTGAAATCACTAATGACATCTGTTCCTTCTGTTCCTTCTCTAGCTATGAAATCGTAACACATCAGATGATAAAACAACAGTCGTTAAACAGGACAGGAAAGATCATTGTTATCACCAATTCAGTGAAGTCCTCTCCAGTAAAATGCACAAGAGCATCGCTGGCAGCACTTGACGTTCCAGTTAAAAAGCTCATTCCCACTTGACAACAGCAACCACACACTTCAAAACCCAAGCCAGCTCCCGTACCTCTGAGGATTAAGTATTCTGGTGGCCATAAGCATAGGTATGGTCCCTTTTTCTTGCAACTTTTCTATATCCTGCTGCTTGTAAACCTAAAAGAACTCGGAATCTCACCAAGCCATCCACTCAGCAAGTGGTGCAAAGCTCAGGCTGTTTTGGTGGTGTTGCACAGAGAGCACCTCGGTGACAGGATGGATGTATTTGAATTAGTGAATTAACTGAATTTTTCTTAAGCTACTTGATGCGCTTCTTATCTAGCCAAAGACTGCAATGTCAAGGAGGTGTTCTTCCAGCCCTCCCTTTACACTGCGATTCATTGAATAAAGCCATTTGCTGGTAGAGGTGATCTGGAAGATCCGTCCACAATTCTCCATCTGGTGATGTAAAAAACTTCACTCCAAAACCTTGACCTGCTGCACAGCAGCATCCTTAACTAGGTCATCTTGAAACAGAAGATTTTCCGTAAACACCTGCCCTTTAAGAGCACACAGGAAGGGGACAGCACAGAGTTTTCTGGTAATTGAAGGTATTCCTCATATTGGAGCTACTCTCAGGGGAAGGTAGTCTGAAGTAAGTTACATTTCTTAGCTGACAGGTGAATGACAAGCATGTTATTCTGAGCCATTTGAACACAGAAAGATGTAAAAATAGCACAAGTGAATGGAGATGAACACTGAGTACTGTCCTTTCAGAGACAGAGCAGCCTGCAAAACCCCTCAGTAAATGTGTTCTAAAAGCATCATCACAAGCCAGCACGTGCTCACCAACACCAGTGAACCTCATTTCTCCATAGACTTAGCTCTGTCAACTGGGGAAATTCCATTCTTCCTTTAACTCTGTGCATTCCCATACAAGTCATTTTGAAGTAGTATCTGCAGCTATCTCTTGTGATTTTCCCCCTCCCCAAGCCATCCCCTTACGACAGATGTTCCCACACAGAACACATCGCTGTCCCACAAACCATCAACAACATGAAAATATACTCAAATTGTGGTTTTCCATCAATCCCATTACTAATTCGGGGACCAGAAAGCAAGTTCCCATTGCAAAGTACACAGCCTCTTCCTCTCTCCACTTCCCTCCAGTTCCAAGCCAAGTTCACAGAATCACAGAATGTTTGGGGTTGGAAGGGACCTTGAAAGATCATCTAGTCCAACCCCCTACCAGAGCAGGATCACCTGGTTAAGTTCCAAAGGATAGAAAGACAGCACACTATCAAGACGAGAGGCACGTTCCCAACACTGAACAACCAAGTAGACAGATGCAACACCATGTATTTGGATAAAAACAAAGTGAAGTTGAGAGAAAGACTCTGCGGCTTCACCAAGACAAAGAACTCTGCCAGCTTTCAAGAACATTAGTGTCCCACTCCTCACCTTTCTTTTCCACTACACTGGTAGACAAGCTCTACATATTAAGAGGTGGAGTTGCAGCAAGTTGTCAGTTGGTTGCAAGGTCATGCAGCTTGCACCCAGCTTAGCCAAGGCTCTTTTTCCCCCTCCTTCCCATTACCCCATTGGCTACATTCTCCAGTTCCATTCCTCTCTGCACAGCACTAGCACCAAACAGCTGTACTGTCTTGTAATGACCCATCAAGAAGGGATGTTATTTTGAACATAGGGTTGGTTTTTATTCCTGTAGATTTGCCATGTCTTACGTCCCTAGTTCACAGGGAGCTGTAGTATATCATGCTTTTGTTTAGAGGCTCCAAAGAATCAAAAGACAGTAAGATGCTATGATTTAAAAGCCAAATAAAGATTTTGCTGTTGTTTTAAGCACAGGTCATATTTTTGAGAAACACCAGTTTGCCAGTATTTTTATGGTCCATATTTCCATGTCGTTTCTCCCTCCGCAGCAGCAGTTACAATCTCTAGGAGTGAGAAGAACACAAAGCTCTATTGAGTAGGGGCTGAATAAAAGCGACATTGAAGCACTAGAAAATCGGCCTCTCCGATATCTGGAGATGTTGTGCTCTCTCTCAAGCCAAGTGCGATGAATCAAGCACACAGAAACCCCCTCTGTCTGAATACAGAGAGGCACAGAAGTTTATAATTGAGTGTCCCCACCATGCTATGATGAAATTTTGCTTTTTTGCACAGTCATTTTTGAGCAGTCATTTTTCTTCTGAATACCTCACTGATGGCAATTCTTCTTTAGAAACTGCCCGACTGGGACTGCCAACCTTTATGAAAGAAGCGTGTGTGCTTCCCTGACTGAGGGTCTTTGGCAGTTTAAGACAATCCAACTGTTGGCTGCCACATCCCATCCTACTGCTGCACCTCCAAATCTCAACACTTCATTTCAGCACGCTCGGCCAAGAGAAAGCTACTCGCTTGGGCAGATGAGTTTCACTGCCAGATCAGCACGCAAACTTCCCAGCAAACTGTTCGCTGAACACCAGAGCAAAGCAGGGATGCAGCAGCAGCAGAGAAAACTTCAGAGCACTGTGGGACAGGCCTTGAATTCATAGCAACGCAGCACTTACAGCACCCATGGGGAGAGTCTCTCAAACTGCTAGAAAACACTCACAAACCTCTTCAAATTTGAAATGTACAAAGAGCTATGTCAACTAATTAATCAAGCTGTAAATAGCATTACAATGAGGTATTAATTATCTATAGCATGAGTCCTAAAATTGTATACACCAGCTGAGGTGAATGGTTGTATGATGAAGAAATTTAATTTTAAAAGTACCTGAAAGAACCCATTGTAAATAACTCCTGTGTGATCTTTGACAAATACCTTCAAACTCCTTGTCTACAGAGAGGACAGGGTCCTGCTGGCCAGTTATTTGCCAGGTAGATGTAATACATCAGATTTTGCAGCTGAAATGAACAACAACTATGGCCAAATTTGCTTTAAAGCAGGCAGAGCACTTGGAAATCAGACATTTCTAAAGCTTCCAAATAAAATACAGCACCTCAAGCAAACAAAATTTCCCCTTAAATCAAATGTAAATGGAATAGTTTCTCCACGTCTCCAACAACGTAGCTGACTGACACAGTAAGTGGTCAGACTTGATTTAGAAAGAGCACTTCTGTTTGAGAGCAAAACAGCAATTGAGTTCCCACTGCATTTGTTCATTCTTACCATTCAATATCATCAAGCCCCTTTACATAAGCGCTACTGGCACAGGCATCAAAGGAGACAAAAACACGCAAATAATGTAATCAGCCATAACGAGCAAGCTCTTGAAAAAAGTTAAAAATACACTGGCAATGAAGACAGACTGGAGAAACTAGACTGACGTGGCTCAGAGATACCTCTTGAGCACTGATAGACCAATTTAAAAGCATCTTTTTGCTGCAAAATCCAGGCCCTTAGTTCACAGATTGCACAACCACATCCCAGAGATGGCCTTGTGTACCCCAAAAGTCAGGACAGATCCAAAGCACCTGCCCATGTTTAAATCGATGAGCTTAAATTCCCCTCCAGTGACAAATGGGCCAAGCCCTAGTGAGAAGTGCACGGACACAACCATCCCTACAAACAGGCCTAAGGAACCAGCGTCAGCTAAAACTCAGAGCTGGATGAACTCATCTGGAAAGTGGATTTCACGCACTGAGCAGATTTTGAAACCCAAATCTGATTGGTGTTAAGGATGACATCAGAGCACTGCTAGAGAAGGTGATGTCTTTGGAGGAGGCAGTTCTGAAGGGGTTCCCTCCAGAGGTAGCTGCTATCGCAGTGCAGGGGTCAGGCGGGAATACGTTCTTAGCAGGAAGGTATCATTCCAATATAAAAAATAAAAAAGTACCATACCATCTGTCACAGAGTGATTCCGTCTCAAATTCTAGTTATTTTGATTCTTCAGTTTACTCGTTTGAAATCAGGAAAAATCTTGACATTTCTAAAGCATTTTTATCCTCCATTAGTGACAATTTGTCACCCTGCATTTATCTTGTCAGCTGTTGCAGACGGCTACGTTCTGACCACAGGCAGTTTTTACCTTTTTCACCTGAAGTACTTTTTTTTAAAAAAATAAATAAAATAAGAAAGACCACAACAACGATGAAAAAACCCTCCACAGCTTGGAATTTGTTCAGATAATGGCCTGGGAGTCGTGTCTTCCAGCAATTCAAAGACTAAAGCAGCCTCAACTACAGGAGTTTGGGGTCATTGCTAAGCTTCTTAAATTACACTGTTAAAAATAATTGAGAAAACTGCTACAGCTTTGTTCTTGTTAAACTTTCTCTTTGCACTGACACGCACCTTAGGTAGAGGGGCTTTACGTGGAACTGCTTGTTAAAAGATCAGCATATTACTTTTTCAGTACGACACACACACAAAAAAAAAACCAAACCCAAAAAACCAAACACCACCACCAACCAAACCACGCAAGAGAAAAAAAGAAGCCATAATCTCTGACGCATTATATCTTCCTTTTCAGGGATTTCAAAGGCCGACGCTGAAAGTTTGTATGCACGGCTTCACTTCATGCACCTGGATTGACTTCAGAGAAGCAACCCCAGGTTTCTCCTCCTTGTTTACAGGTCATGGTTTTAGGACAGCTTCTTCAGGAAGTCAAACATGCCCAGCCCTCCTAAATGGGTGGCTGGATGAGCTCCTCCAGTGACAGTGCCATCCAGAGAAGGCTCAAGAATGGGTTTCTCTTTTGCGTAATTTACAACAGTCAGAGCTGCCCCTGCCACACGGCATCGTTAGAGCTGATGGTTACATATCGCTCCGCTGGAGATAAACACACACTCAGTGAATTCCGAGAGCCTTACAAATCATTTGAAACTGCACCTGTAAAAACAACATTGCAAATGTAAGAGTTTTCAGATGGCTTTGGGATTGAAAAAACTTTGCTCACAGACCCATATGCAGAAATACCAAAACCACACCCATTTGAACACAGACACTTTGGGAAGCTCAACAACATGGAAACAAAGATTTTTCAAAGGTGTTCCTGGCAGTTTAATTTCCCATTAAACTTCATAACTGCAGCTTCTTGTTCTATTATTTGGTTTTAATTTTACAATTTCTCCAGGAAAAAAGAAATCACTCAATTTAAAAGCAGAAGTAAATAAACAAAATGGACAGGCAGCCATTTAACATTCCTCTCAAGGACCTGCCAAAGAAAAGTCTGATATTCTACAAGAATTCAAACCCAACACATCTAATTTCTTCCTCCCTCCTATTAAGAAACCAGTCCAGATTCACTTCATGATGGTCAAAGCCCATTAAATTAATTTATTTGCAGGAAGAACCATGCTGGTAAAATTACATGCCAACTGAAGACTCTCAGAAGAGATGTTTCAGTTATGTAACCTCCATCCCTCTTTAAAAAAAAAAAAAAAAAAAAAGAGGGGGGGCTTTTATTATTCACTAATTCCATACATGTATTAAATCACTCACATGCTACACACGATATTCAAGCCAAGTGCGATGAATCAAGCGCACAGAAACCCCCTCTGTCTGAATACAGAGAGGCACAGAAGTTTATAATTGAGTGTCCCCACCACGCTATGATGAAATTTTGCTTTTTTGCACAGTCATTTTTGAGCAGTCATTTTTCTTCTGAATACCTCACTGATGGCAATTCTTCTTTAGAAACTGCCCGACTGGGACTGCCAACCTTTATGAAAGAAGCGTGTGTGCTTCCCTGACTGAGGGGAGCATTTTAATGTCCAGTCTTAGTAGGTATCGCAGGAGGGAGAGGTTGCCTTCTCCCTACAATCCTATGAACTCCGTAGTGTTGCAGAGGCACAGCCAATGATGAATTACACGAAACAGCTCCACCTCCCCAGAGCTCAAAGGGAGGGCCAGAGGACTTCAGCTCAACTCCACGGGGACTGTGGAGCAAGTTACTGGGAGATATGCTGACAACTACTCTGTGATTTCATATGACTTAAGTAGTTGCAAGTGGCAGCAGCTCCACAGAAGACAGCTTGCAAAGGCCTGTTGTGGGCAACATAATCCCAAAGTATTAACTTAAAATAGTAAAAGTCTTTAACTAGAACAAACTGCACACAGAAAAACACCAGACATAGAACACTGAGGGGAACGATAGACTAAAATTGAGATAACTGCTATTTCCAGAGCTCTGCAACCTCAAGTCTGGGTATAAACACATGGAGAGGAAATTTCAGTTAGATGGAGCAAAACTGGTGAGCAAAATGTTTTCATTTTTGATTCGGAAGTTTTAGATAATGAGAAACAGGGGTAGGTAGGGGTTTTTATTCCATTAAGCTGGCAACTGACTGAAAGAGGAAGGGGATCAGAGACAATATACTGTGTACTTCCTCCTCCCTGTGATAATGAGGCAATTGCTTAATATTTTCAAGGGTAACCACCTTTTTGTTTGGGACCAAATCTCTAAACTTGCACCTTTTCAGTTACTTCTGTGCATCTGAAAAATGTAGTTTAAGGAATATAAGCTGAGAGACAAATGCAAAGCTAAGGAAGTTTTTTTCCAGCTACCTCTCCAGCTACCTGGTGCTGTTCTAGGTATAGCTGTCCCACAAAAGCTCTGTTCAACACTGTCATGCTCCTTCCACACCCTGAGGAGCTGCCTTTCTCCCAGCGCACAACCCCACATGTGTCAGGGTTTCATAAAGAAGGGAAATTTTTCACACAGTTGGGCAAACCCAGAGTTTGTGCATCATGACGAACCAAAGTAGGCTCCATGCCCACAGTAGTAAATTGCAGGAACACCTTTATTTCCAGCCTGGTGGACTATCCTTTCTATAGACCTGACGGAGAGCAGAGCTGGTAAAGGGATAGCAGTGTGCTACGTGGGCACCGTGCCCCTCATCGATGCAGCTGGAGCAGCAGATGCAACTACTGGCACAGGAACTATTCCTTCCTCAGACAAACAAGCTAAAGTGATAAAATGTTGTTATAAGCACAAAAACACATTAGTTACACAAGTCGCTCTGAGCTGCCATGACGGAAATCACATGCCGCCGTGTAATGTGGACTTGATCTTAAGCTAAAACTTTCAAAGCGAATCCTCATCTTTGATGCTTAGCAACACAAATGTGCTTTATTTAAAAGTGTTTCTAATAGTGGTATCTTGACAGTACCCCAATAATTACCCTTATCCAAAAAAGACACTGTATTTATCAAAGTGGAAGCTATAATTCTTTATTTCATTTCGCTTATCACTCTGAGCATGCTGCATTCTGACCTTAATAAAGGCTTCCAACTTGGGGCTGTTGCAACCAAGTTTTGGCAATTCAGACAACTGTTCATGGCAAGTTGAATGGTAATTATAAGTAAATTATGCTCTTGAAAGAGGCAACAAAATAGTAAAAGGAATGAGCTCTACACAAGACTCCTTGATGACTAGTAATACAATACTGCCAATGACTAAGATGATGAAAATCCAGGCATACATTGAGGCTTTTAATTCTATATCAAGAATTAAAACAGTCATGGCACATCTCTAAAAACTGTACCCAAAATGCTACTTAAAAATGCTGTTGAAATTAAAAGACTTAAATACCTGGAAGTAAAATAGGCCATGACTCTATTGCTTTTTACCTACCTCTGAAGACATCTTGTCAACAGTATCTACACTGTACTGCGCTTATACTTCCTGATCTCTCAGGTTTCCCCTTCCCCAAGCCTTTAAAGACCAAGCCTCACACTCTCCACAATCAGCCAATATAATGGCTGCCACTATGGAAGAGGTATGGCAGAAACGCCTCTCCTCTGTGTAGCAGCAGCTAACCTGGATGACTTTCAAATAGAAGAACATCTCCAAACATCCTGGTCTCTGTCCAAATATGCGAGGGTTCAAATTCATCTGCAACTGCTTCATCTCTCTATGCGTCTCGCTGTCAGATTACTGATTACCTTGTTTCTCCCATGTGTGCTTACACAAGATACAGGTAGAGAGATAACCCTGACGTCTCTTATTCCTCTTCCAACAGGAACTGTAATCTCTACCAGCATTCTACAGCCCCTTTCATATGTAATTTGCAGCAACATTAGAAGACTGGCCTCAGAAGAAAACCTATCCCTACAAAAACAAAAGTTATCCTATTAAAAGGTCACTTGCCTTTACTTATGCATGATATATTAAATTTGTATATCCAGTTTTGGTGGAAAATGGAAGGACTTTTTCTGCTGAGGCTTTCCTTCTTTACTGATTAGGAATGTAAGGAAAACATGTTCTATGAAGAGAATTTATTTATGAATTAGTTGACTAATAAAATGAACTTACAAGGGAAGTGCCTCGGTTCTTAAAAACTGTCAGGCTTTAGAGGGCACATTAGGGTTATACTCATAATTTACTGAAGCCGTTGGTTTTAAATTGCTGCCAAGGTTATCTACAGACGAATTACAGAAAATGTGCTCTTTGCAAGAGACATTTTGCTCTCCATCGTAAAATGGGAAATTAGTCTCAAGTTGGACTACCTCTGCCTCTCCTCTCCAGACCATAGCACAAGGACATTTCCCTTCTAATACACAGTTACCTTAAAAATAAAAGCAAGTAAAAGACAAACTTCAGTTTGCAGACTTTTTCCCCCTGCAAATGAGCTTACTGAACAGGAAAGAGGTGCTTGGATAATGCAGTAATGACTGATTATGACTAGCCCGGAAAATGCTGAATTTTGAGAGATGGAATGTTTCCTGAACTGGGCAAGTTCAAGTCAGTACGTGATTTGGGTGTCAAGTGCTGTGCTCACCTGCCCTTTTCACCCAAGAGACATCAGCCGTCTGTCAGTATGGACACACGGCTTTGCTGGCAAGCGCAGAGAAACAATATCCAAGGAATGAGCAAAGCCCATCCACTCCCACCTCCAAATGTGCTAGCTTTATACACTTGGTGCAAACTTTGGGCATCAGGTGGGTAGTCTTGTGAGAACTAATTTATTTCTAGATCTGCTGGATACTTCCAGTCCGTGCTTCATTTTTAATAAACATGTAAGAGCCACAAACACTAAGCGTATACTTTTATCGCAAAACTACACCCACGTAAGTTCCATCTCATGAGCAGAGGGCAGCCAAGCCTCATTTTTTCAAAACCTTTCTTGTGTCTGAAGTCTAAAGGCTGGCTATTGTATTAAAGGCAAGCTACATTTTACTTACTCAAAGCCTTTCACGTGGAAAACCTGCAGCTGTTACGACTCCCTGAAGAATATCTAGGCTGCAAGAATGAGCAAATCAGGATAAATTGCAATAAAAATGTTGCAAGTGTGCAAGGCTTTGGGCTCTTGGAGAGTGGTATTTTTAGACTGAAGAATGACTGTAGGACATCGGGGTAGACAGTCAGGGCAACAGAAGGGGAAATGTCAGCGCGAGAGGCTACAGATAGCTTATGGTGTTAAGTGCCCAAATGTGATTCTTTCCAAGCAAATAAATATGCAGTCTGCATCTGTTCATGGGTTTTCACTGAAGATGAGAAAATCATCTCTCCATATGCAAGATACAACCCAGTGCATAAAAAAAAAAAAAAAAAAAAAAAAGGCAGCACAGAGCAGTCTTTTTAGAGCAATTAAAGCAAATTGGAAAAAAAACGATTCTTATGAAACAGCACGGAGAGCTCTCGCCTCCCTGGCCTTACCGAAGCTTCTCTGAGAGAGACTTTAAAATAGAGTTTAAGTTGAGAAAAATACTTGACACAGGGGTACTGGGTTCCAGAATAATACAAGATTATTCACCACTTCTAAGGAATTACAAATTCTTCCATTCTAAAATATTTCTTCAGCAAGCAAACAGCTCCTGGAAGATTTTAACCTGGACTCTGTCCTCATCTACCTTTTAACTACCTCATTTCTTAAGGTCTGAAAACCTTTCCTCATTAAAACTACACAGTATAACATAGTGACAAATTGACAACCTAATTTTTCTTTTTCTAAAGCATTCAACAGTGGAGCAAAAGTCTCTTCTTAACATTTACAGCTTTTTCACTTTTCAGAGACTAGCCAGGAGAGTCCCTGCAGTGACTACAGGGAGCGGCACAAAGGCAACTTGTGCACCAGCAGCACACTTCAAAGCCTGGGCTGAACAAAGAGCCAGCACCAAGCGAAGTGACATCAGCACCAAGTCCCAGGGCAGTCTCCTTTCTTTCAGGAAGGAACATTAAATCCAAGGATGCCAATGCCAAGTGCTCCTTCCTCAAGAGCAAAGTTACAGGTTGGACAGCCAAGGCTACTTCCCCCAACGTCGTAAAAACACCTGGGACACAAGTAAGCACTTCGTAAGCTGTAAATTGGGAAGAATTTCATTGTCCACAAGGGACTTTCACTTTTTCTTACACTGGTTCCCCAAATCCTGTCTCTTTCTCTGATGTTCTGTGTTGCACTTTAATTGGCTTCTCAATTCCTGAATTAAACTCCTTTAATGAAGCTCAGGCAGAGCACTAGCTTGTTAAAGGACTGCCTGTACAGAGCAATTTTGAAAGCTATCTTTGAAACGTATTATTCAATGGAGACAAGTCTCATTTTACTATTTTACCATTACTCCGTTTTGAAAAGGCAGGATAAGGGGGTTAGTATTGTACTGAGTGAGAAACAAATCAGATGGAAGCTCTCTGGGACACGGCTTCAGTGTGGTTTCTCTAGGAGGCACAAACCCAGTAGGCGAATCAGATTTTTGTGGTTATTGCACCTTTCGGTCAAATTTGGCTGCCTGAACTTCAGGAACCGCAAAGCAGAGAGTGCTCTGCTGCCAAGAAGGGACGTTTCAAAATGAGATTATACAAATCATGTGCTTGCATCTCTTTATGGGTCTGTGAATGAGGGTACTTGAAGGGTCCATAAACTGCAGGAGAAAGAAGCCCCCATGCTAACCCAGGGCAGAAGCAGCGCTGCTACTTCTCCTGCTTAGCTGACACCTGCAACACTTTAGTGTAAAAAATAAAAAAAAATATAAATAGTTATTTATCACAGTCCCCTTTAGTGGGTGATCACCAGGATAGCACCACTGACTCCTCCAGGTCACAGAACAAAGGGGTACTAAATCCAAGGTGTGAAACCTCTCACCAGTTACTTCCCAGTTACCTAGTGCAGAGCAGGTCTCTGGCATGCATTTCCTCCCATCGATTCGCGTTAAAGGGAAGGACACATTCTCTTCTACATCCAAACCACAGGAGCCTGTCAATCACAGTGTGATACACAACACAGCTCCATTCTGCACTGCAGCTGTTTTGTCACATTTGATGTCTTGAGTCACTCAGCAGCATTTCTGAGGGTAGTTACAACAAACTCCCCAGCACACTTATCTCCCACTGAACACAGAGAGAAGCAATCACTTCTCATCTCACCAAGTGGAACATCTTCTGTTCTGCTCTTAGAAAATCTTTTATTGTTTCTCTGGATACCTGCAGTCCAGTTTTCTGCCTGAGACCAGAATCATATGGGAACTTGCAAACATCCTTCTCCATTCTGGCAGACACACACCGAGACACTGTAAGTGCAACCCACCCCAACCTGTCTTCCTTCACAGTAAGTCTGACATCGCATACGACTCCGCAGTGGCTCTCCATCCCCTCGAGACAAGGGCTCGGCAGGAGCACCATTCCCCTTCTGTCAAAGCTAAGCGTGTGTATTAATCCATCTACATTCACGGAAGAGGTTTATAAGCCATCTAGATCATACTACTCTATAGCTGTAGCTACATTTTAGACAGCAAAAGCAATAAGCAAGCCTTCAAAAAGTTGTTGCAGCAGCATATCATTTTAGCAGAAGCTTTTGATGCCAGTCAGAAATATTGTTTAATGCATACTTTCAGGGGAATAGGCTTTCTTGAAAGACAGATTGTTTGGCTGAATAGAGGTTCTGTAAAACTCATTTGCAGCTTGGCATTTTGCACACAAGGTAAGGTCAGTAAAAACCACTCTTACATGCCAGCGAGGACAGCCACCCGTTGCTTTTCAGACAGTGCACGTATTCTGAAGGAGCAGGGAGTAAGGGCTCACCTAGCAGGGGTGAAAGGGAAGCTGGCAGATGGAGCAGTGCAATTACTCCTTTGTAATTATGCCAATAAACTCCATGTACGGACACCACAAGCCCACTGAAGAGGTGGCAGAACTATGGCAGAAGAGGCACCACTATTGTTACACTGTCAACATAAACAAGCCCAACAAATAATTTTCTGGATACATTAGGCTTGCAACACAAAGAAGGGAAGCTTCAGACAAAACCTGCTTCAAGGTGTCCCCACCACTGCATGGGGCACAGCCACATCCCGCTGCCACGGCAGGGCACAGCAGCACCGTCTTCTACCCGCTCTTTTGTCAAATGATGTTAGTAATTAAAATTTAGAATAAAGTAACTTTGCAAGCATATGAAGATGGCACTTGGGCTGAAAAGCAGCAGGCCAAAAACGAAGAACCTTCATAGAATTAAAAATTTTCATTGCTGAGACAGCAAGTCCAAAGAGCTGGACTAGCTCAAGGCACCCCAGACTATGGGGCAGTTGCTTCTCACACTCAGAGCCCCTAAGGCTTCAAAAACTGTGAGCTTATTCAA
The DNA here is from genome assembly GCA_033439905.1 of Ceryle rudis. Taxonomy (NCBI): domain Eukaryota; kingdom Metazoa; phylum Chordata; class Aves; order Coraciiformes; family Cerylidae; genus Ceryle; species Ceryle rudis. Next base: position 30,960 of record JAAGNO010016986.1, on the reverse strand, counting down.
GCAAGAGTCAGAAACTACGTTTACTGATGTTCCAGAATTCTTGAGTCATCTAAATCTGTCAGGTTGCTGAAAGTATGCCCAGTGAGCCTCGGAGGCACGTGGACTCAATTATCAAAAGCAGTAATACCAAGAGAGCAAAACCACATTAACCAGTGTGCGCCTGCTCCCGGGTGGCTGCAGAGGTCAAGCACAGGAGCCAGCTGATGCCTCCAAGTGTCCTGCAGTGCACAGGAGGAGGTTTTGAAGTTTATTCCTGGTGGCATGTTTCTTCAACAATACCTATACGCTTGCTCCTTGGCATTTAGCATCAGCAGGCACAAAGCTCTCACATGAAAACAGCAAGAGGACAGGGTCATTGAGATGTAACCCTGAACAAAGGGTATGAACTCGTCTTGCTCTTGGTGAATGTGCTGCCTGTTGGAGAACTATTTCCTTGACTAGTAGACTGCTGACCTTGACTGCATTTTGGTTATGACAGGCCAGTCCCATTTAAGCTGATCTTCCTACAGATTACCTTTAGTCTGGAGTAACATCAATTTGAGACCCTTTGAGCTTCCAGCAGGAGGTAGCAGCAAGGATCAGTTGTATTGTTATTGCAAGTTTTCCATGCGTCCGTTGTTTGCTCTTTAGACACACACAAGCTGGTTTTACATTCTAAAAGTCTTCACATAAAAAGCCTGGTTTTAGCCATTAGTAATACACTGAAAAGAAAGAAACCTCCAGGCTTCAAGCAACTGGTCAAATTCTACAGCAGGACAGAGAGGCCACAGTCTTCCTTACTCCGTATCACCATATTGACCTGGACAGGCTGGAGAGTTGTGTGGAGAGGAACCTAATGAAGTTCAACACGGGCAAGTGTAGGGTCCTGTACCTGGGGAGGAATAACCCCCTGCACCAGTACAGGAGAGGGAGTGGAAAGCGGCTCTGCAGAGAAGGACCTGGGTGTGCTGGGGGTCAAGTTCACCATGAACCAGCAATGGGCCCTCGTGGCCAAGAAGACGAATGGTCTCCTGGGGGCCATTAAGAAGAGTGTAGCCAGCAGGTTGATGGAGGTTCTCCTCCCTCTCTACTTCTACCCTCGGGAGGCCACCTCTAGAGTACTGTGTCCAGTTCTAAGCTCCCCAGTTCAAGAGAGACAAGGAACTACTGCAAAGAGCCCAGTGGAGGCTACAAAGATGCTGAGGGGCCTGAAGCATCTCTGTGCCCAGGAAAGGCTGAGATCCCTGGGGCTGTTCAGCTGGAGAAGAGCAGCCTGAGAGAGGATCTGACCAATGCTGATCAAGAGCTAAAGGGCCCCCAGGGAGCAAGAGGATGGGGCCAGGCTCTTGTCAGTGGTGCCCAGCGACAGGACAAGGGGCAACGGGCACAAAATGGAACCCAGGAGGTTCTACCCAAACAGAACGAGAAACTTCTTTGCTGTGTGGGTGTTGGGTCTGGCTGCCCAGAGAGGCTGTGGGGTCTCCTTCTCTGGAAAGATTCCAAACCCGCCTGGACACTGCGATCCTGGGCCCCCTGCTCTGGGTGACCCTGCTGGAGCAGGGGGGTTGGACCAGATGATCTCCAGAGGTTTCTTCCAACTTCCACCATTCTGTGGTAACATCATCTCCAATTAGCAAATCGGGTAAAGATAACAGCATAATATACTCACATTGTAGTACATCTAAAACTACATGGGGCTATGTAACAGTAGCTGCTTGTCTTTGATAGGCTTATATTTTTAATTACTTAAATATTAAATTTTATTTAGATTCATGAAAATAAAACCTTAAAAGCAAATTTCTGACAGAATTTGCTATTTGTTTCAACAGTACTGGAGAAAAAAAAAAAGTGTTTTGCCTAGTCTTACATTAATTTAACTAGTGATAATTTAATTTTAATTTGTACCATCTTACCTCAATCAATTTGTTGGCATGTTCACGGAAAACCTGGGCATATTCTTTGACTTCTTTTTCGTTCCCATTCTTGGCAGCTTCAATCAATACTAAAAGCGGAACATTTGTTTCCAGAAAAGAGTCCGATACGTGGTCCATAACAGCTTTGCGGAGCTAAAATAAACATAAAACCACAGTATTTTTCAGTAGCGTTCCACTGCTGGTGTACTGTATTAATACACAAAGCTTAAGTACTCTTGTCGTTGATCCTTTTTCCTTTGTGTGGTCAAGGCTTTCCCCGCACTAAGTCTTGTCTAGATCTTGTCAATTTAAATTAAATCTCCTTAAAAAACTGGATTAGTTATAGAAGTGCAAGTCATCCATTTGGCCACAAATATTGATTTGGCAGTTCATATTGGTTTTGTCTGAGTAAATTTGCTGCTTTCCCTCAGCTCATTAAACAACACGCTGATTTAACTTTTTTTATTTTTCTATGAGAACAAAACCATTTTTTCAACAAACTTGATCCATATTCACATTTACTTGAAAAGAGGAACACGGCGCTGTAAAAAACAACCAGACAAAAGAGGAGTGTTACATAAATACAGTGCTCAAAGAAAACAGGCTCTCTGAGATTAATAACATCAGAATTATAAAACATACCTGATTATGTTCACAGTGCAGAAAATGGGAGTTGTTTGGTTGTTATTTTTTATATCTCTCTTGCCATAAGGATGATTAAGAAACCAACACCTCTACTGCACGGTGGATTACATATCCACCCCACGCTTCCCTGGGAACTGGAAACTTCTGGGTTTTAATTCACTAGATAAAAGCAGGCAAGCCCACTGCCTACTGGAATGAAACCAACAGAGAGCGGATCTCCAAGAGGGCAAACACACTCACAAGTTCACTCATTTTGTCTCAACAAGTATCAGCTTTATATATTAGTTACCTGTCTACGCAAGTCTCTGGTCTTTTTGGTCATTTTATCAATTGCAGAGTTCAGCGCATCGCTTCTTTCTTTGCGTCCAGCCTGAAAAACAAAGAGACAATGCTGTAAATGGGTATTCAAGGTCTCCAAGTAAAACCAGTATTATTTGAGTGTATTGCCAGCTGCTTATTTACTTATTTATTTTTCATTTTCAGTGACTACAGACACTAGAAGTCAAGTTTCTGCCTCACAGATAAAGCACTCTCTTCCTGGCTGCTTTCAGCAGTGCAGTAACATTTGACATCTTCAGATTTTCCCTTTAATGCTCTTCAGCTAAGTTCAGAAAACCAGGATGGTTTAATAAATCTCAGCGTCTTTTTGCTCCTCATCAGGCCAGCGGACTGCACACAAACACCTCACGCTGCCTCGTGAGCAATCCACGGGGATGCGCATGCGACGCGATACTCCCCTCCCTCCCCCCCCCCAATACCCAGCACCACCATCATACCCAGAAACACCTTCACACCTCACTAACACAGCAGGCTACTGTTGAACAGTTAGTCAAAAGCCAAAAATCTATTATCTTAAAGGAAAAATCCCTATAAAACATTTGTTGGGGATGAAATCCAACATTTCAAGTAAGCAGCCAGGCCCACCTGCTGCGAGCTAGATCTCGCCAAGGTTCGACACAGCAAGTTTTGCATTAGCCCTGTTGTTAAAGAGAGGGCAAGGGGCCAAGAAGCAGTGACAGCTTCTTGCTTTTCAAGCAGACGCTGGGTCAAAAATATCTAACACTCCCAATTTGATACAAATTCAGATAAAACAATGGTGACGGGTCTGGTTTTGCTGGGAGATTTTTTTCTGTACAATACAGCGTATGTTCGAGTTTTGAGACACACTTTGTGCAACCACAATCCAATTTCTGAAGTTCCAAGCCACGATCAATATAATTATCCTGTTGAGAAGAAAAACCATTTAGCAGCAGTATGCGAGGGTATGCCAGCTATCAATTCTCCAGGTGACAGGCTGGTTTGCAATACTGGGGTGAGCAGCCTGGAATCCAGACCATGGAGTCCACTCTACAGCAGAAATAGAAATTAAACAAAATCAAGGGGGAAAAATTAGGATGTTGTAGTATCATTATAGTTTAATGACTTATTGAAGATCTGTAACCTCCCTGATAACTAATTTGATTCTCATCACAAAAGAAAACTGAAAAGTGACTGAAATTCAAACCAGAAGCTTGTTCTTCGGCAGACGTGGCATTGGCCTATTCTTCACTGCACATGCAAAAAATCAAAGCTACATCTCTAAATAAAGTGAGTGGAGATTAATGCTACTTATTGCTGTCCTCACGCTCGGTGGATATGACAATCAAACCACAGCTCGGCTAGGAACTCCCTGTTCAGCGTGCACTGGCCACAGTGGTTCTGTCCCAGGTGGCAGCTCCAGGCACACTGGTGGCAGTGGGCGCTGCCTGCACCCCGAGGTGAGCAGCGGGTGATTCACCCGACAGTCCAAAACCTGCCAACCAGCACCACACCAACCCAGCGCCTGCTCAGAGATAGAAAACCTGCAGTCACAACTGCTTGCTCCTTCTGATGCTTTCACACCAGGTTACTGTCGCAACGTGCCCGTTTTACTGACCCCGTGGCACCCCGCTGTATGTGTGTGTGGGGGCTGTTTCCAGGAATATCTTTGGATCTAAGATATACACTCATCTATTATGTAGAAAGCCCAACATTCAGCTGTTCCAAGAAGTGCCATTTTACTTCTCCCTGGGCGCCCCTACATTACCATCTTAATGCAAGGCAGGAGCACAATTTTGAAGCGAGTCTACCCATCGCTTCCACTTTGCTGCCCCCGGCTTCACAGCCCAGAGCAGCCTCGGTGCACGAGGGTCAGATGCCTTTCAAATGAGAGGAAAACCAAGAGATGGTTTCCACTGAGGGACATTCAGTTCATAAGATCAGACCACAGCCAGGGATACATAAAGGCCCTGGCAAGCACATACCATGCACATTAGAGCCTAGGCAGCACCATTTCATACTGGTGATCCGTTCCTATTAAGCTACGCCACATATCGGCATAGAAGGAGCTGCAGAATCAAAACCCATTAGATTTTAGCACAGCAGCTCCAGTTTATTTCCACCTTGTTGGCATTCAGAAATTTTAGCACAGAAGCTCGTCAAAAGGGTTAACAGAATTTCCTTCGGAAGGCTGCAACACAAAAGCCTGCTAATTTAGCCGTGGTAACTTAATTTAGTGTGTATAGCTACTTATGTGGCTTCTTCCTCAGGGCTGGTGCACTGGGACACAACAGGACCTTCTTGTCATCAACATCTTAGATAATCATGGCCAGTTCTAACCAAGGTCCTGGTCTGGAGGCAAGGATGTCAAGTTTTGCCTCTCTGAAGTTTCTTGACCTTTTTAACATAAAATGAAACACAGAACACTACACGTGGGACCAGCCATGCCACAGTAGGTCCAAGCGGAGGCAGATCATGGGACAGTGGTCGCTGGAGCACATCAAGAGCTGTAAAGCTGCAGCTGCACCAACCCTCTAGGGCACACAAAACCAATGATCATCATCTGTGACCACAACAGCCACTTTGTCCAGGCTCCTGCGTGCCCCACGAATTTTACACCCTGGTTCTACTCTACAGCTCAACTAGCCCATTTTGAGCTAGTCTCTCTCTCAAGTAATAAATCGTGTTTTAAAGGCTCCAAGTGACAGTTTACCACCTCTGGGTAATTTGTTCCAGTAACCAATTACCCTTACTATTAACTGGTCCTTTTTTCTAGTCTGAACTTTCAACTGAGAAGCCAACCAACTAATGACCCAGCAGCACACCACCTCCCAGCTATCAGCTTCTCTTAGCCACAGGGTTAGGAGGCCTCACAACAGCAAATACAGAATATTCAGATTACTAACAGGATCTTTAGATATTCAGCACAAAACTCTGCTGAGGGAATCACAAGCTCCACAGTCAGTGAGCAGCTAATAGATTCAGTAGATTTAACAGGGTCACGTTGCCCATGTCAGTCCTTTCGCAGGATGATACCACAGCTCTCTCCAGTATCATGGATAACAAATTCAGCCACGGTGCAAATTTACTTGAAATTAAATCAGATCTTTATCAAAGAGTCTAGAATTGGTGTGAAAACTTGCTGATTTCCCCCCACTCTTTGTAATCTCTGCTCTTCCCACCATCACTGTTACCCTGCCTGGAAAGCCACACAAGCAATCGCTGCCACATCCTCATCGTTCCAGCTCACCCAGCTATCCCCAGTAGGGTTCGTTTTACTGGATTTGTATACAAGGGGCAAGTGGAATGGCCATCTCTGTCACAAAGCATTCCCTTTGAAGGCCTGCCATTTGAATTACAACAGACAAAGAACTTAACCAAGTTCTTCTTACAGCTACCAAGGTGAAAATCTAATCTCAACTGATTTATAAAGGTAATGGAGCAGGGTGGTGGTGGTGCGTGAACATTGCCTCAGAGCTGCCAGGATCAGCAGCGCACATATTACGAGTTACTCACAAAACCACGGTTTATAGCTAAATATCAAAAGCTTGCATGGTTTACCTCAATGGTTCATCAGCATTTCAGATTAAGCCAAGACCATAAAGCCTGGCACCAGCCCTTGCAGCGCACCCAGCCTGGCGGAGCCCGGCATCCCACCTCCCCACCGGCATCTCACCTCCCCACACCAGCACCCAGATGTGAGCCAGGTGTGTGACCAAGAGCCACCCCTACCCTGCCTGCCACCCAACACGCAAATACCTACAAAAGGTGGTTCACAGAGAGGTTTCTGCTACAGGTCATCTGTGAATTGTTTTCTGAGCTGTTTGTATACCAGGCAGAACTGTGGTTAATGCTGGTGATTTATTCGGTGAAAAACGAGCATTTGGCATAACCCCCTGAGGGCAAAGGCAGCTGCACGGCAGCGCACGGTGCTTCGTGGGGAGATTTAGGGCTCAGATTCGCTTTGTCACATGCTTCATTTCTGCCTTGACACCCAGCCTAATTACACATCTGCAAAGGAGAACTGGCCATACCCCTCCGCGACCAGGATACAAGGGCCGCAAACAAATTCCAGATATAATACTGCCGATTCAAGTCCAGGAAGGGTAAGCAGCAAAGTCAAACATCCATGAATTTCAGCGCGGTTTCCACATCCAAGGTTTGAGGATTGAGGAAGCAGAACTGTACCCTGCTTTGTGCAGGAAGGAATCTCCCACAGAGAGCCCATGAAGCCCAGGGACTGCACGGCATCGTCTGGGGTTCCGCAAGAGCCCAAATCACAACAGAGATGCCCACACTCCCCTCCTGCCCTGCCATGCCATGCCACTCCCACCCTGAAAGCCCTCCCCAGATCCAGGCAGCAGCCACACCAGCCCCACCCTCCCCTCGGTGCACACGGAGAAGGGAAGGCCAGCTCCTGCACTCATCCTGGGACACAGCGGAACTGGAACACACAGCCAGTGCCGGTGCAGAGAGCAGCCAGACAGGGAGGGGACAGGCACCATGCTACATCACAGCACGCCTGTGTCCTCTGCCCCCAGGAAGACAATGACAGCTGACCTATGGTGCCCTGTCCCAGCTCTCCCCGCCCTCACCCAAAGGATCTCTACAGCAAGTCTGAGGAGCTGGACAGGCCTGTGGATGATGTATAGCACCTCGGACATGCCATCTTCTCAGGGGCTCACTGCTAACCCAGCTCCAGAGGAGCATATCTGAGTGACAGTACGTGCATGGTAATCACAGAATTGTTCTGGTTGGAAGAGACCTTTCAGATCAAGTCCAACCATTAACCCAGCACTGCTGAGGCACCACTACCCCATGTTCCTCAGCACCGCATCACAGCTCTAAAATCCCTCCAGGGGTGGGGACTCCACCACTGCCCTGGGCAGCCTGGGCCAGCCCTTGACAACTCTGGAAAGAAATTGCTCCCCAGGTCCAACTTAAATGTCCCCTGGTGCAACTTGAGGCTGTTTCTTCTTGTCATTCCTTGGGAGAAGGGACCGCTCCAACCTCCTGTCAAGGAGTTGTAGAGAGTGACAGCCACACGCCTGGGCTAACCTCCTTCACCTCACAGCCTTGCTGACACAGCACAAAGGGTACCTTTTAGCAGAAGAGCACCAATTACTCCTGTGATCCCCAATGTGCTAACATCCAGCAAAAGTTAAGGCACTCATTCCTTCAGGGAGAAGGACAAGGTGTCTGTCTGCATGGTGCCACCCACGCAACTGCAATCCCACTCCTCACCTGCAGCCCCTGGGCTTGCCATCTTCCAAGCCCACAGCACCAGAAAGTCACGCAGCCCACATCTACATCAAGTAAAATCACCTATTTTGTTGTTCTTAATACACTAGGAAGGCTTCCACAAGATGTCAGCCTAACTAAATGACAACATTAGCCTCAGGGTGCAATTCTACTTCTCCAGCAGGTTTAGCAGGAAAACCAGTTCTGCTGCTGCTGTTTGAGAAGCAGTGTAAGGGAGAAGCCCCTCAAAGGGTTAGCTGGCCATAGCAAGCTCATTCCCAAGGCAGACGTGCCCTTTTCCATCTCAGTGTTGCATGTGACAATTCAGGCCATTACTTCCAAGCACCCGTCCCAGCAGAAGTCCCCACGCGGCACTCATACATGGTTCTCCTTGGCACACAGGCGAGTTTTTGGTCTTGGGAGAACCACAAGTGCATGAGTTTGCAGGGAGAGGGGGTTTATTCCCAGCCTACCGTACCTGGACACTCCAGGCAGCTCCCAAGGAACAATGTGAATATTACTGCAGAGTTCCAGATTGAAGAGAATCAGATGCGTGCTTTCAGTAATATGTTCTTTCATGGCAAGTGCACATAAAAACATGTTGTGCTAAGAAAAGCACCTATAAAGTTCACGTTTCCAGTTTCCCAAACAGGAAAGTCGCTGGCAAGGTGCTAAATAGCCCTTGTTTGGTTACAGGCCAAAGAATGGAGAGCTTTAGAAAGGAAGCAACTTACGGTGTTTGAACATTAACTCTTAACTCTGTGCCAAATTACACAGTCTTAATGTGGGAGGAACCTACCAACACATACTGCTGCAGAAAAGCAAAACATTTCCAAAAGACAACTAATTTCAGCCTCCTGGTAATAGGGAAAAGAGATAGCACAGAAGAGGAACAACATTTGACCTTAAAGCTGTGATCATTTTATTAATGACCCCTTTCAGAATGTTGTTTTTAGATGTTACATTAATAACATTTCAATACGATAACATTTGCATCAGCACTTCCGCTCAGGATCGTGCACCAGCTGAGCTGTGCTGGGAATCTCAGCCACAGGTACTTCAGCACAAGACCTCCCTCAGACAGCTGGCAACTGGCAGCTGAAGCTGGATTTCAGCTGCTGCACTTCTCATGCAGCAAGCATTAAACATGAAGAAACTCTTTAAATAGGTTTATGTATTTTCTTTGCATGTATTTCTTTCACTCGAGAGCAACTGTGAAAATATTTACCACGGCGGAGCAATTTAAGATGTTTATGTGGCATTTCCTAATTTGCTCTCTCATTAAAGATAGTTACTTTCCTGATGGGATGGGAATGGAGTTCTCTGGGTTTGCTTTGGGTTTTGCTTGGAGCTGGAAGCTTGCAACCCCCTGCCTGAGCCACACCGACTCAAGGCCAAAGCAGCTGCTCCAAAGGCACACAAAAAATCCTAAAACCCTACAAAAACTGACATCAAGTCTGTTCATTTACCTTTTTGTACCAGATGCCCTGGAGTAGAGTTTGCTCTGGATGAAAAGGCAATGAACTTTGAAAGCAAGAAGCCATGACAGCATGTTTGCCTCCTCCACGCCGTGCGTGCACGCTCCGGTCACACACCAGCACGGACAGCTCTGCAGGGTCACATCCCTGCAAATGCAAATTCCTGCAACTCTAACCCGCCCAGGGTAACTGTTACAGACCTACCCCGCAGCGAGATGCTAATGGCAGTAATGGCCCCCTTGCCTGGGGAACATGTAACACCAGAATGGAACTGGTGATGACAAGGAAGTCCCTCAAACTGCTCTGAGCCCCGATGGTAAATGCCAACCTCACA
>JAAGNO010016986.1:4114-20367 GCA_033439905.1 Ceryle rudis | reverse complement strand
AAGAGGCGGCCCCCAAACCGTCTCGGGCCCCCGTGGGAAAGGGCCCACGCCCCACACCCCCCCCCGGCCCCCCGGCCCGGGGGGGGGGGGGGGGGGGGCGAGTACAAAATCAACCGTTTGAGGGTGAAAAAAATAGATTTTTTTTTTTTGTTTCGTAACTGCCTGCTGTCAAGCTGGATTCCAATTAAATTTTTCCTGTGCCCTAGCACAGGCTTTGCTTTTTTCCAGAAATTTCTCAGCGCTTGAAACATTCACTCCTGTCCTTTGCTCCAGGGCTCTGTGCTGTACTTTGACACACTGCCTTCATCTCAACGACTGTCCTCTCCCTTTCCCACTTTCCCAGGGACCACAGTCACACGCAGTTACTGGGTGTAGCTTTGAGCTGCCCAACCCCTCTCACCTCTGTGAAAAGCTGGTGCTAGCCAGCACCCTCTATTCCAGCCACGCATACTTTGCATCTAAAAGTTCCATTTACGCTGCGATACTGAAGAGAAAGCAGGCGGCAGCCAGCACTAAGGCACTTCCAACCACAGCTCTGCGCTGCTTTTAACGCTGACTGAATACAGCCAGCCCCGCTGTAGGAGGGGGGAGAGGGCTGGTACAAGTCTTCCCTCTTCCTTCTATCGCAGGGACGAAGGACTCCTACCATCGATTCCAGCACCACCACCACCCCCGCCATCAGTGGTCTTTAACGCGATCACAGTATGCACCACAATGCTTTAAAACAGCAAAGCTTCTGGAAAACCCAAACAAAAGGAACGTCACCAGGTGACGTCAGCCTATATACAGCCCTGTGTGGTCGCAGCGCATAAGCAAATCCATTCTTGTACCGCTTCCCTGAAAAGCTTTTCAGTAAATGCACTCATGCTACTACAGGAGCTTCTCTCAGCAATAAGCCACCCATCTGCCATCAACAAGTTAGGACTAAGGGAAGCCACAGCTGCAGAAAAAGAAAACATGAGCTTCAATTAAACAGCTGAGCAGCCACCGAGGACGAAAACTTGTACTAAGCGTCGATTTAAAAACTGCCGAGCTGTCAGAGGAGATCAAGCCACTGATTTCAAAAGGAATATTCCAAGAGAGCACCGTGGATTCAGTTTTGCACTAATATCAAAGGACACTAAACCCAGTAAATTATTCAAAGGCTATCTCACGTTAGAGCCTTTTACAGACTCACCGCGTTGAGTCTAAAACTACGACTGAATGCAACCTCCAATGTACTCAAAAGAATGGGTAAGTTCCTGCGTTTCTCTATACCTTGTATTCTGAATGCCCGGCTATGCTTTAAAGGAGCAGTTTAGGTGCTAAATCAGGTTTTTCTGCACTGAACCTTATGAAAAAAAACCCTGTTTTCCAATTGTGACACTGTAATCCTCCGTACTAGAGCTAAAGACTCGTCCTAAGTGTAATATCCAAGTATTTTGTGTTTCGTAGTTAAGTTGTCTCTTGCATTTAGCACTAGCTTGTCGGAAATGCATGGCAATGTTATCTGCAGTGAAATCTTCCACCGTGATGTTCCAAGTGTACTGATCAGGCTGTCCTATCTTGTTGTTTTCCTAAATTATATTCTGCAGGCTTACATTTCAAGTGGCCATTAGGGGCTCGTATGCTGGCAGCACTATATGCAATGAGTATGGTTTTAAAAATGCTGCCTGCCTTGGGCATGGCTTGTCCACCAAAATGTCGCTGTGAGAAGCTGCTCTTTTACTGTGACTCTCAGGGGTTTCACTCAGTGCCAAACACCACTGAAAAGGGCTCGCTAGGTTTGTCACTGAGGCACAATTCTATTTCTGAACTTGAAAGGGATCAATTTGCAAGCTTCAGTCAACTTACTTGGCTTCACTTAGATCATAATCAAATTGCAACAGTCAGAGAAGATTCTTTTCAAGGACTGTATAAACTTAAGGAATTAGTCTTAAGTTCCAACAAAATCTTTCATTTGCCAAACACAACTTTTAGCCAGCTGCTTAACCTGCAGAATTTGGACCTCTCTTTTAATCAGTTATCCTCTCTGCACCCCGAGCTCTTCTACGGCCTTCGCAAGCTACAGACCTTGCACTTGCGATCCAACTCCCTGCGGACCATCCCAGTCCGCCTGTTCTGGGACTGTCGTAGCCTGGAGTTCCTGGATTTGAGCACAAACCGCTTGCGAAGTTTGGCTCGCAACGGATTTGCAGGATTAATCAAGCTGAGGGAGCTTCACCTAGAGCACAACCAGCTGACAAAGATTAATTTTGCTCACTTCCTCCGGCTGAGCAGCCTGCACACGCTCTTCTTGCAGTGGAACAAAATCAGCAACTTGACGTGTGGGATGGAGTGGACCTGGGGCACCTTAGAAAAGCTCGATTTGACTGGAAACGAAATCAAAGCCATCGACCTAACAGTCTTTGAAACTATGCCTAACCTTAAAACCCTCCTAATGGATAACAACAAGCTCACCACTCTGGATTCCAAGATCCTCGGCTCACTGACATCCCTCACCACCGTGGGCCTCTCCGGCAATCTGTGGGAATGCAGCCCAAAGATCTGCTCCTTGGCCGCATGGTTGAGTGGCTTCCAAGGTCGGTGGGAGCACTCCATCCTCTGCCACAGCCCCGACCACACCCAGGGAGAGGATATTCTGGATGCAGTGTATGGTTTTCAGCTTTGCTGGAATGTATCAACTGTTGTTACCCCCGTGGCTACGACGTACACAGCTCCGACTACCGAGTACACAAAAAGAATAAGCTCTTCTCATTTCCATATGGGAGACAAAGAGATTCCAACTACAGCAGGCATGGTCGTTACCACCGAAGAACATTTCCCCGAGTCAAACAATGCCATCTTCACTCAGAGGGTAATTACAGGAACAATGGCTTTATTGTTTTCTTTCTTTTTTATCATTTTTATAGTGTTCATCTCCAGGAAGTGCTGCCCTCCCACATTAAGAAGAATTAGGCAGTGCTCAATGATTCAAAACCACAGGCAGCTCCGATCCCAAACGCGGCTGCATATGGCAAATATGTCAGACCAAGGACCCTATAACGAATATGAACCCACCCACGAAGGACCCTTCATCATCATCAACGGCTACGGACAGTGCAAGTGTCAGCAACTGCCGTATAAAGAATGTGAAGTATAATACCCACATGCCATCAAAGATCAAAGCAGATAAGTAACCTATTTTAAAATTGTAGGGGACCTACATCAGATTCTAATTTTTACAAATGTTGACATAAAGCCTAATTTTCCAAGCTACTTAATGGAAACATTGTTTATGGAGTGGTGCAGTATTTTTAAGTTTTTTAAAAAATAAATCCATAATATTTTCAGTGTTAAAGAAGCAATGATTACATTAAACTTGCACTCCTAATGTTTAAAAGTCTAAAAAGATGCTCACCTCAAACTATGTAAAAATGTTTCATGTTATGTAATTATATGACTGTGTGTAAACATTTATACCTGAGTCTCCATATTCTACTTTTTCTACTGAGAACAGTCTGAGGGGAAGGATAGTGGCTATCTGCACAGGGATCTGCGGGGGGACATACGCTCCGTTTGTTCCACTGCAGCTGTAGGATCCCGACCACTCCAGCTGGCTCCGCTCACTCTAAAGGCAGCCGCAGAGGAAGATTTTCCTCCTCTGATCATTTCACTCCAGTAAAAAAGGGGAGGGGAAACAAAACAAAACACAACAGAAGTCCAGGTGGGGATTTAAATGCATTGGGGACCGGGAAATTTATTTTAAACAGTTTTCCTACTTGCATAGTCACAGCTTGGCTTGCTTCACGGGAGCTGGCTAAAGCTCCCAACAGATACAGAAAGGAGCAGTTCACCCCGTCACAAATTAGCAGGACGATCACAAATTAGCGGGACGACTCTCCAGGCACTTACAAAGCAGGCAGCGTAGGAAGGCTCAGCACGACGGGATCGATTCTAAATATTAAGTGCATTCAATTCTTATCGGCTCTCTGGTTTGACTTGATGATGCTTTTCATGAATTCAGGCTAATTACTTACAATGAACAAACAGCGTTTCAACACCTTTTGATGTTTAAATACCTTTAATGAAAGTTTTTCTTAATTAAAAGTAAATATCAACCAGTGAGGTTAAGGAAAGGAAAGGGGAAGGAAAAGGAAAGAGCCTCTCTTTGTCCCCCCGCTGCCCCCCCAGCTGAGGCTTCCTCTCGCCTGGAGGCTATTTTCATACACTAACTCCACTGGTTTCTCTGGAGACAGAATTAGTCCCTGTAATGTAAGCTCTCACTTGTCCTCCTTGTCCAAAATTCAAGGTAATTGCCAGTTTAGGAAAAAAAAACCAACCAAAACCCATAAACCAAACAAACCACAACAAAAACAAACCACAATCAACAAAAAAGACGCAACAAAAGCAACATACCCTCTGATAAATTAGAAGAATATAATGAGTTTATAGAATAGTTCACTGAAAAAATGTTTCGTTTCTTACTCGATATGGGACAGAATCTAAACTAGTATGTAATTTAAAAAATCCTGTATAAATATATATACACATATGCACACCTCCTTCTTAAAGAACAATTTGATTTCTTGAGCCAGAAGTACCATATTGCTATTTATACTCTACTATGAAATTATATGTAAATATTTGCAGATCTATGCAGTGGTGGTGGTACTCAGATGCCACAGGGCTGGGGGTGGGGGGGTGTCTGCAAAAGATGACATTATTTTTAAGTCAACTGCTCAAATATTGTAAACCTTCTAACCAAAGCTAAAAAGGACCAGAGGGGTGGTAATTTTTTTTTTAATATATATATACATGTATGTATAACAAAAAAAAAAGGAAATGTGTTGTGTCCAATGCTGCAGTGTTAAACGACTACCAGCACACAATGAAAAGAAATTCCTCACAGTGTTGCCATACCTTGAACCAATCGAGTAATTACAGTATGCTAATTGTGTTGTACTAAACTATTCTGCAAACTTTTTAAACAGAAAAAAAAGAAAAAAAAAAATCACTGCATAAGAAAAATCTGTCTGCTATTTCACTCTGCTTTTATATATCTGTATTACCACTTAGTGAGGTATTTAGGGTGGAATTATACAACAGTTTGATGTTTTGTTGTGAAAATAATTCGTCCAAGGCAATTATAGCAAGATAGGTGTAACTTCTGTTCAGATTTTACATAAAGATTTTTCAATTACTACTTCTGAAGATATTAATTTGCATCATTTGCCTTTTACATACAGTGCCCTCATTATAAAACAAATATTTTGTTTACTTCCTGCGACTCTGTACTTTAATGGAAGAGATTCAGCGGAGCCTAACGGCTTTCCAGAGAGGTACCTCTGAACCCTCCTAACTGTTCACAGTACGATGAGCTGCTTTACACCTATTCTAGGAAATCAGTTACTGCCTTTAACTGAAGAACAATAAATCCTGTGGGGCAGGTGGACAAAGAGCAAATACTCTGTACTATGAAATCCCATGAGAGCCAGAAGGCCAGAGCTAAGCTGATAAACCCAAAAATCTATTGGTAGCCAAGGGTATTTAGCTGCTTGCAGAAAGACTTGCTTCATTCCTTCCCATAAGGAAGTGCTCACAGCTCACCTCTCATATCCCAGTTTTCGCTCTGCTCGGGGCAGGAATTGGCCCCTGCCTGGGCACCTCCTGTTACCAAACACCACGGTCTGCGCTGGGGGAGCTGGAAAGCAGACTCTTTGGGGATTATTTTCATGTACAGCTGTAGGGTACCAGCAGACATAAAGTTATAATTGAGCTCACTAATTATCATGGCAGCCAAATCATCTGGCTACACTATCAGCAACCATCAGATGTCAATACTGAGCTCTGATATCCTGAGCTACGTTTGCAGAGAGGAATTCCACCTCTCTCCTCCACACCCAGCAGAAGCCCTTGCTCTCAAACAGCTCAAAAGGTACCATGTCAGTCGCACGCATGGCAAGGAGACGTGGCCACTTGGCTGAAGCACTGAGCTTCCTCCCGAGGAGGTGGCTTCCCAATACCTCAGCTCTGTGCATAAACCCACTGCATCTTTATTAGCTTTTAATTATGCCCGAGAAAAATAAAGACTGATGCTCCAGCAATGCTGGATTTAATGCTCTTCTCCACACTGCTCATAGCCATTTTCCAAGCATTAAAGCACTGTTCCAAGGTCCCTCCAAGCCAATACACCCAGGCAGACAACCGTTCTCTCTGAGCAGCATGGTCTCCACTGGTCCTGCAGTGCTGCCCTAGCTTGCAGGCAGCCAAGCAGGAGGCCAGCAGGCACAGCCTAGCGCCACACCGTTCAGTTTTACTTTGACTCTCTGCACCACACACCAACATGCAGCCAGGCTCCCAAATGCCCTAGTTTATGTCTGCCATTTCCAGAGCCATTTGTTGCCAGGTTCCCGGCGTGAGCAAAGCGATTCCGCAAACGTTACATTTAGGCTAACAGGTATCATAGAACTCACAGAATGTCAAACACTAGCAGTGAAGTCAACTCGAATACCCTTGAGAAGGCCAGCAAATAGCAGGCAAAGCCATCGCTCTGCCCAAGGACACTACCAGAGGCTGCTAATTTTGGGTTTATTTCTAGTTTTAAAAATAAAACAAAACAAGCAAACAACAAACAACCAAAAAAACACCAAACCAAATGTTACTGTCTTCCATTCTCAATTGCTTGAGACTCTTCCAGGCAAGGAGGGTATTGTAATAATTGCACTGCTCAGCAGTCTGTGATTTATTTTGTTTACGGCAGGAGAACCAAGATGATTTGGTTTAAATTACTAGAATCTCAGCGTGAGCACTGGCTGATGACAGGAGGTTGTTAACTTGCTTGCCCCAAACATTACCTCTGCTGCACAGCCTCAGTTTCTACAGACACCAAACGGCATTCTGGGTGCATCAGCACCTCCAGGCACAGCCTCACGCAAGTGTCCAGGGTCTTTTAGAAATCAAAGTTTCTTCTACTGCTCTCAAAATCCTCAACCCAACCAAAGATCTCTTACAGCCTCACTGATCTCCAGCCAGCTCTTCCTCCTCCCCACCCTCGCGGCCGTGAGATGCAAACCGAGCAGCACAAGTTCAATTTTTGAGTCATCCTACTGGAAGAGGCCTGAATCAAAATGCTTTTTGTTCCCCTCTCTTTAGTCGCTCTGCATTAGATCATCGTTTAAATGCACACAACTAAAAAATTACTCAATAAAGAGTAAAATGGGTTCACGTTTAGGTTCCAGCTGACATGTTCCTCTGCACAGAGTTCCCATTTCCTATCAGACGGAAACAGAATTAGTGCTGCTGTATCAATGGTTGGGGCTCTTTGCTTTTCCCCAAGCAGAAATGATCCGATTTCCCAGCTATCAGCCTAGCTTGCATGCAAATCAAAGTAGCTGAGCTTATGTCCCATTACCCCCCCTTAGAAGACAGTGGCCTATTGCTAACATGGAAAAGCAGAAATACCCAGTGACTTTAAACCAGAAATCTGCACTACACGCTTATTTTTTTTAATGTGTCTAAGTTAATTTCTGTACTCCTTTAATGAAAATAAAGTTGATTTAATTTTGTGATCTGTGTAGCTATCAAAACCCATCTGTTCAGACCTATGAAATCTACCCAGAAGCTGAATTTCATCTTTCTTAAGAAGTTTTCCATAGAAATTAAAAGTTCAGAGAGTATTCCTCTCCGCATTTCTCCTCCCCCAATAAAAGCAACAAGCAAGGAAGCAACAAAAATCAAAGGCAGTCACAGAGCAGCAGCTCCTCCCTCCACTACAAGAAGTCCCATATGCTAAAACTGGTGCTGGGCTTTGCTTTCTAAGGCATCACGCTAACGGGACGCTTACAAATCATTTCGGCATCCACTGGAAATTCAGCATTTTGCATCTTGTATAAAAACCTTCTGGGGTACCTAAGGAAAGGTAACAGGAGCTTTGATAGATACAAGCAAGTCTCAGACAGGGCAGAACAGCCTGCAGCTTGTGCACCTGTGCACTGAGAAGGAATACTTGCTGTCCTTCGACTGCTGCTTGGTAAAAACACCAAACAAAACCCACCCTGTTTTTCTTTTTACTAATTAAAACATAAGTGAACTATTCTACCAGCTTAGCTATCAGAGATTAAAGAGAGTCCTACATGCATTGTATTTAAATTATGTTTAAAGAGCCAACTTCTGATGGGAGGGGGTGTAAGTAATGGCGTAAAAACAAAGTGCAGTGTACAGAAAGATTTTGTTATTAAAACTGTGTATACTGTAAAACTGAATTTGCCTCTTTCTTCCTCCCTTTTCAAACAGAGGTGTCAAAAGCTCGTGATTTCACAATACATAAAGACCATTTGGGTAGTGATCCAAAGCAGACAAGCCAGGTTTGGGCCAGTCCATGTGCCATAATCCTCCCAAGTACAGCACCTTCTGTTTTACTGTAGTACATGAGCTGGGCTACAGGTCTTCCCAAACAAGATGTCTCTTGACAAGCAAAAATTGTTTGTATATGCAAGGTGACACTGTAAAAACCAAACCAAAGCCACCAAAGCCAAACCTTGGCCCTTGACACTGAATCCCTGCAAGTTCGGTTCCTCTGCAGGGAACAGCTCAGGCAACAGCAGCCTCTCCAGCATGACCCAGCAGAGGCTGCCTGAAGGGCTGGCAAGACCTGGCTCCAGCACCAAGTGTTCCCCTTGGGTCACCTGGTAGACCACCAGGACCACCACTTGGTCATGGTGCCAGGAAGGACTTTGCCAAGAATTTCACAAGGACAGACACTCTGTATCATTTCGAGATGTCAAACTGGGAAGACATGACCTCAGCTCTGAGTTAGAGCCATCTAAAAAGTGTCCAAAATGCATTCCCTGTACAAGAGATGTTCTTTACATGGGTGATCCTGATGAATGTAGCTTTCAAAGTCACAGTGCTTCAGTAACATGGGAAAGATTTCAGATTTAGAGCGCTGACAAGTTCACAGACACCACCCAAAAGCCTTGATACAACAGCTGACCAACAGAACAGGTTTCAGGATGTTCCGTTACAATTACATGTGCTGAGCTGCCAGCTAAAACCATTTTAGTAACTAAGCTTTAGCTGCATTTACTTTTTGCAAAAGGTTTGGCCAGAGCAAGTTCTCAAGGGTTTTAAATGTCAGCTGGCTAACTGCCTCTCAAATCCTTCCGATACTTCAAAGCAGCACATGATAAATCTATTTTCTTAAACTCTCAAAAATACAAATTTTAAGGTAAAAAGCATCTCTCTCAAATGCAAACTCAGTTGGTTTCACAAGTAAAAGGTAAGATGCATAGAGAAAAACCAGTATCCTGACTATACTATGCAAACCCTTTAAATCCAATTAGTAGCAAGGAAATGTCAACATCACTAGCAACTTACTTTTAAATGGAGACTGTGTTAAGACAGCTGCAAAAAACCTGAGACTCCAGAATCTGACTGGAGAGGACTGCACAAATGAACTGAACACTGCAGCACATCTGGGAAAGCGTCGACTCCCTCCCCAGGCTAAGGGAGGGAATCCAGCGCAAGTGTTCATCCACCATAAACCCCTCAGAGTTACTGTAATCTGCTCTTAAGGAAAACAACTTAATGAAATCAGCATTACCTAATCAACTATTTCATTAACATGAGGATACTAGGAAAACAACTGTACTATGTAATGAATTAAAGCTCTGTCTGTTATATTTGACATGATGAACCATGTGCTCTGGGAGTTACTTTGGAAAACATTTTTGCTGCTGAGGGCGGTGAGACCCTGGCCCAGGTTGCCCAGAGAGGTGGCAATGCCCCATCCCTGGAACCATTCCAGGTCAGGTTGGCCAGGGCTCTGAGCAACCTGCTCTGGCTGCAGCTGTCCCTGCTCCCTGCAGGGGGGTTGGACCAGATGACCTTGAAAGGTCCCTCCCGACCTAAACCAGTCTATAATTCTATGAAACAAAAAAAAAAATGACTGCAATTGTCTCGTTAACAGAATTTCATGACCTAAAGAGGTTTGGCTACTCAGGGCATAGAGCAAACGTTTCTGTGCTGAGACGTAACGAAAACATTACTTCAGTAGTTCTGCTGGTTTTCATCAACAAGGTCCAAGAGATCTGACTTACTCTCCTTTCTTAGTCTGCTAAAAGAACAAGACCAAAGATTTAAATATACACAAAAATCACTTGAGACCTTCTGAATTGGCAGGCTAAGAAACAGCAGCTAGGAGCTGAATAGTGACAGAGAGGAACATATCGCGAGTTAAACAAGGTCTTCCCAGTATGTAACACAAACACTTCTAGTACACACACAAGCAAATGTAAAGCAGTATTCTCTACTACCAGGACATTTGAAGAAACTGATAAATCTTCCTTAAAAAAAAAAAAATCAAAACAAAAACAAAACAAAAAAAACCAACCAAACCAAACAAACCCACAAAACCTGAAGTATTTCCTTTAA
This sequence comes from Ceryle rudis, assembly GCA_033439905.1. Lineage (NCBI taxonomy): Eukaryota > Metazoa > Chordata > Aves > Coraciiformes > Cerylidae > Ceryle > Ceryle rudis. The sequence continues at coordinate 9,975 of JAAGNO010016986.1, read as the reverse complement.
GTGCTATTCAAGTAAGTCACCCCTGTTTTCTCCCAGCAGGCTCTACTACTTGCATATTGAATATCGAAGCAAACCAGATCCAAAGGTCCGGTTTTCTTTTCCACCAGTCCATACCCCTGAAGCGTGTGCAGTGCACCCACTGCTCGATACAGGCGCATTAGGCTTCATACCAGTTTAAAAAAAAAGCAGACTTATTTCAGGAAAAGCCTTGTGTGAAAAAGTGGAAAAGGTTCATCCATCAAGAAGGTCCTTAAATAATTAATAGGTCATAATTCTTTACAGTCAAAAGCAATTAATTTTCTGTATTATAATCAGGAGAATAAATCTGGAAAATCCATTCTAATGGCTCTGAATCTGAAGGTAGTGTTGCAGCTGAATTTTTAATTTTAAAATACAAGAGGAATGAGGACTTCTGCTGTTTAAACATACAATCTTCTACCAGACAGAACAGCTTTACTGCATATTTAATAGGTAGAATGGGTTTGCAAGACCACATGAGATTAAAGACAGCAGTAGATACAGGAAATGCATTTCAAGTAGAAGGGTCCTTCCAAAGTACTTCTCAACTGTATAGCTACAAAAATTCTTGAAATATCCTTTATGAAGTGTACAAAATACTTCAGAAATGCTTACTGCAAAAAGCAGTTTTACTTCTATGTTTGCCAAGAGCTAAAAATATTGAGAAGAGTGTTACTGCCGATTCCAGCTCAACCCCACAGCAAGTATTCTTACCAGGATGCATTTGCTCTTTTCCCTTTAACTAACCCCTAAAAAATCCATCATATACCCAGAACCTCTGGCTCTAAAGCCATGTGCTGTTGTTAGCTGGGACCATCAATTTCTGCCCTCAAATAGACTCCTTCCACCCTGATACCACTATGTTTTTAATCCTTCAGAAAAAAAAATAATAAAGAAAACACTAAAAACACACAACAGCAACAAAACTGTAGCATTAACATAGCTCTTAGTAAATCTAATAATGACAGAAGCTGTTAGCAGTGAGAATAGGGGAAGGGATGGGGACAGATTGTGAGCGCGTTTCCATCTCTACGGGCACCATGCAGCAGCGAACAAGGCGCAGACACACAAGCACTGCCCTGCGCTGCTGATGCTTTCAGAAGCTGGGCTCACAGCCTCGACTTTAAGGCAAATTTGAGCTCCCCCATCGCCCCAGAACGCTCGACTCAGTGAACGTCCTCAGAGCACACCTAGCAAAGGACATGAGCCAGGAACGCATTACAAAGAAGTCAGGCAAGGCACACAGTGGGCCGCTCTGCGAGCCCCCAGGCCTAACCACGTACCTCTCATTTAAAGAGCAAGAGATATTAAAGCGTCATCTATGTTGTCCTCGGGATAAGACAACATGCTTCAGTAAAGACGTGGAACTACTTATTGATCGTGTCTCGCCCTGAAGCACGCCGTCCCCAAACGAACGGCAACATCTGTTCTACCAGGCTCTGCAGAGACTTTGCATTAACTCCACACTTGAAACTCTGCTTGAATATTTTAAAAGGTTAAGGAATTCCTCCTCCACCTTTCCAAGCAGTCCTGAAGATGGAAATTGCCATGTCGCTGCTTCCAGGTAGGACAGATGCCGAGCTCGGCACCCGGGGGAGCAGCAGAGCACTGTGAGGCAGACCCGGGGCCGTAGGCAGCCAAGGCTGGTAACTCCTAATGACAGCTGGAAGCTCTGTAGGTATCAAGTGTATATCTTTATGGTCCAGGCCTTCAAGAATTTAACAGCCACAGGGCAGGCAGGCAGAGAAAGCCATCTCTAGTTTATATTCTTCTCTATGGACGACTGGTTTAGCTCTGGGACGTCTATTAGCACTGCAGCAGCTGTGGAACTTGGAAATAAGAGAGCTTTGACTACATGACAGATGCCTTTTGCCTGCAATTAGCATCCAGTCTTAAGATGCCAGAAACTTCAAAAAAGGCTATATCAGACATTTGATTAGGTTGAATGACAGGAAAAAACACCGTAAGCTTTGGCAGGTACTCCATCTCTAAAATGACACTGCACTCCTGAGCAAACAAGAGCAACAGGTATCATTGACAAGTTACCACAGTCTATCTAAAGGATGTCTGTCCATCCTTTACTGAATGACAGAGCAGCACACTCAGCGTCCCACGTGTCATGAGCTTTCGCTTGTGAGTGGAGAGCAAGCCCCTAGGCCAGCTAAAATACGTCAGTCCTTTGGATGAGGGACATCTGCTGCCCACAGTTAACATAATTCAACACCCTCATAGTCCACCATGTCACAGAATGTAACTGTGAAATCAGGACTAAGCCATTTCAGATGTTTACAGACCACATGTGGAACTTCCAAGATACCTTCAGTGCTGGGAACTGCTGAACAAATCGCAATGTCTCTTCCACTCCAAGTTTTGGATTTGTCAGCCACGTGGGTATTTGTTGGCAAATCTGAAACCTGGAGAGAACCATCACTTTGTTCCAAATCTCCAAAGTGTTTATGGCATGAATTTAAAGCTCTTGCTCCTGTACTGCAGAGATGTACCCCTACCAGCAGGCACCTGTTTATACGGTGAGGGCTGCTGGGTGAGGTTCTTGGGTGAAACGCACCTGCACAAGAGTGGAGCCACTGCAGGGAGAGGCGGGAGGTGAAAGTGCGCAGCCCCCTCCTCTAGCGCAGCCCCAGCCGGCGTCTGGCCCCTGCCTGCCAGCACGCCGTAAAACACGGCCGACACACCAAAGCACCCGCACAGCGGAGAACGACTCCGGTGCACCAGGCGGATAAATGTCAGGGATATTACCCAGGCACATCTACAACTGTCTGCGGACAACAATTAACTTGACAAAGCACGCCAATGAGAGCGGCCAGAGACACATGAAAAAGTTTTATACTACATTCAAATGAGCTGATGCTACTAGACTCAGACTGCTTCCTTCTTCTTAGTGGGCACTCCATCATTTGAATACAGCACAGTAAAGCTGCATCATCAAGACAGGAAATTTCTGACACCTACTTTCATTGTCCATTTATTCAAAAGCAGTAATCTTAATCAGGGGAATTATTAAGTGATCATCAGCTTTAAAAAGCGAGGTTCAATTGTTTGTGCAAACCTTGCTGCACTGCAGCACCTTCTGTTCACTGCAACTCCTCCGACTTCAACCTGTGCTGGGATGGGCAAGAACAAAATTCAGTCTGTATTCAGTGGCCATCAAACACCCACTGGGAACCATGAAATTACAAGGAAACCACTCCAAAAAGATGAGGTTACAGAAATAACAGAGCCACCCTGCTCCCCTAAAACATTAATTATGCACCCACATGCAATGAATAAAAAAAAAATGTAATAGGGATGTGACACTGTAAATCCACCTGAAAGAACATGAAATATATGCAAACAATGATCCTGGGGCGCTTACTGAAAGCAATATTTAAAAATCAGAAGCAAATCTCAAAAAATGTTCCACTAATTGGGAAGTTTAACTGTGAAAGGCAGAAAAACTAAAAATTCATTTTAGGCCTCTACAGATGAGATTCTCTGCGCAGAGATGGTTTCAAGGATATAGATACTATCTTAGTACCAGGTTTCTCTGCTATGACCAATTACTTAATGTTACCTTTATCTGTATAAACCTACAGTGGCTCTGACCACATCATCCTTCCCTAACCTATGTCTGTTAAAATTGTGTGCCTACTACGTCATAACTGCCTTTTCCCGAGATTATTTTTCCCCTATTACCAGCTGCAGGTCTTGCACTTCAGGTATTTCCTGGTGTCAAAACCTCCAGCTAGTCCAAGTATTGCTCACTTGCTGATTAAAATGGGTACGCTATGCTAAAAATATTAGCTTTTATCCTGTTGGTTTGGTTTTTTAATAATTAGTATATACCCTTTCCTACATTTGCTCGTGCAAGAGAAAGGTTTCAAACTCCTGGCAGGCTGAGGACTAAATGACAAGTCCACTTAGGTGACACAGATTGCTCAACAGACACAAGGTGAAAAATATGATAAAGAACACAAAAAGGTTTCAGTGATACGAGCCGGGGGGCGGCGGGGGGCAGAAATCCCAGACCCATTCTGAGCAGAAAAGAGGACTTCTGTGTGATCATGAAAACAACTTCTACCAAGGCCATTACACGGTCTGATTTCTGTTTTGACAAGTAGTTTGGTTATTTTTATTTTTTTTATGTAATGCAGTTATAATCAGAAAAGGCCAATCTTACCAGCATGTTCTCAAAAGCATTCCGCTGCTTTAGAAAGAGTTACTAACTTGAAATATCTTATTTCCCTTCTCTTCATTAATTAGAAAAAAAAACCCTGAAAAAAACCCCAAACAAAAAAACAACCAACAAACCCAAATAAAACAGACAAACACACACACACACACAAATCAACACAAAACAAAGCAACCAAACAACAACAACCACCACCAAAACCAACCAACCAAAAAACCAAACCTCCAACAGTCTCACTTCCTCATATGAGAGCTATAATTTGCAAGCAGACTCTTGCAGACGCTGTTCCCTAATGAAAAAGGGAGATCAGGAGAACACTCAAGTTAGTCTTCTTCCAAATTGCAGAACATCTTGTAACTTCCATGGCAGCCGACTAAAATCTTCTGGGCGGCTGGAGGCCAAAATCCATTCTGAATCCCTGCAACTTCCTCCTGAATCCCCACTCGAGGGCAACGCAACAGCACAAATTAATTTTGGTTTACTATTATTTTTTGCCTGTGGTGTGGGGGAGGAGTTGAAGGGCTGAAGAGACGTGTGTTTGGTCTGGAAAACAACAGATTCTCAAATATTTTGTATTACTTCTGTACCATTGCCAGGTAATGGAGCGACCAGTGTCCTCTTAAGGCTTATTCTTATATCTGAAAAAGCTAACAGCAAAAGTTTTCCCACAGCTCTCCAACACGTCCACCACTGTGGCAAAAATAGCTAGTCATACAGATAAGGAATGGTAGGAAAGTACCATGGTGAAAAGAAAACCATCCTGCAACAACATACATCTTTTCTTCAAGTGCTCCAAAGAAATCTGATATTAGCAGTAATATATCATGCACTAAAACCTGAGTTTTTGTTGACCCGAGTTTCCCTAGTTTCCATTAAATAATGGTGCTGGAGCTAAGTTAGGACTCTATGAGCCAGACTCAGACCCAGCATTAACTAAGCAAAACCTCCTGCAAAAAATTAAGAGATTTCTGTTTCTCCAGCAGCCCAGGTCTGAGCTGCTGTGCTGTGGCTGATTGTGCCTCTGCAGCACAAGGGCTGACTGGGCAGGTGTCTCCTTCAGGACTGTCCTGGGCCACAACCCCAAGTGCCAGCTCCCACCCAACCCAGCAGAGAGCAGAAGAAAATACCGAAAAAGCAGTGAGGTAGCACCATGCTGCAACAAACAGCCTCTGCAGTCTTACAGCCGGGGTCCACACAGAACCCAGAGACCACAGAATTGTTTTGGTTGGGAAAGACCTTGAAGATCACCGAGTCCAACCATTCCCCCAGCACTGCCAGGGCACCACTAAACCCTCAACACCACATCTCCACAGCTTTGAAACCCCTCCAGGGACATGGACTCCACCACTGCCCTGGGCAGACTGGGTCAGCCCTTGACAACCCTTGCAGCAAAGAAATTGTTCCTCAAGTCCAACCTACAACTCCCCTGGCGCAACTTGAGGCCAGTTCCTCTTGTCCTGTCACTTGTTCCTTGGGAGAGGAGACCACCCCACCTGGCTCCAACCTCCTGTCAGGGAGCTGTCAAACGCAAGAAGGTCTCTCTCCCCTGAGCCTCCTTTTCTGCAGGCTGAACAACTGCAGGTCCCTCAGCTGCTCCTCACCAGCCTTGTGCTCTAGACCCTTCCCCAGCTCCATTGCCCTCTCTGGCCATGCT
>JAAGNO010016985.1:4250-19004 GCA_033439905.1 Ceryle rudis | reverse complement strand
CGCACCCTCTCTGTCCGGAGGTCGGCCGGGGCGCGGCGTCTCGGCCATGCCGGTCTGCTCCCGCTTGTGTTGGTGGGTTCACGCTGACGGAGCTCCCCAGTTCAGATACAACCTGTGTTGATATCCTGGTGGAGGGAGTTTCTGCTGTTTCTGGGTTTTGTTTGTTTGGCTTTCCTATTTTCCTATTTTGCTTTTTAATTGCTTCGTCCGCAGCCAGCAGAGTTGTGAGAATATTCCTTTGCAGGAGCAGTGCACCTGTACCCTTTGTGTTTGCCAGCCGAGATTGATGTAGCAGATATTTTCAACTGAGATGATACAGTTAAGTCAGTAGAAGTCAGGTCTGTTCTACCAGGGTCAGATGAGAGCCTGGTTACAGTTGCAGTGAGATTTATTGTAGTAAGAATTTTATGGCTCCTGCTAAAGGGTTAGCCACGTGATTACTAAATATTTCTAGTCTATGTAGATGTTACTGTAGACACTTTTTTCACCGGAGGAGTGCTAGCTCTAGTTTTCTGTTAAGTGTTTGCCGCTGCATCAGGAAGAGCGAGCAGCTCTTTGCCCTCCCTTATGCCCCTTTAGTTAGCAGGACTTTGGCTTGTGATTGAAGATGCTGGAGCTAAACCCATTAGCTGGAAAATATGAAGTTAGTGTTAACTAATAGGTGAAGCTGTCTGAGGGAGTGGGAATTAACACTTCATGATGTGTTTCTAAATGTCATTCCTAATTGTATCACCAGGATTGCTCGCCATCTGTCAGCCAGGTAGGAAGGTTATTTTTACGTGTACCAAGGATATGGGGAGGAATGTGAATGTGCCGATTCTACCCGGGGCGGGCGTTTTTCCAACCTGGCCCGAGTTAAACTGTGTGTTGTTTCCACAGATGTGGCCCTTGTCTAAGGATAGCCCCGGCTTTCAATGCTCTGAGCAACAAATATCCGCAGGCAACCTTCTTGGAAGTCGACGTGCATCAGTGCCAGGTTGGTACTCAAAAATGCGTTTTCGGCTGTAATAAAAGGAGCAGATAACATAGCAAACGGGAAACTTGAGGAAAACCTCTCCGGACAGTATAGTGGGAAGTGACCTGTGGCTGTTAGGCGGCTGGAGAATCGTCAAGAGCCGTGTCGGGACATCCTCCAAAGTTAGGATGGGCACGAAGATGCGAGGGGACAGCGCTGCTGTGGGTCGGTGTTCTTGCCGTTACCGCTGTGCTGTTCTTCACCTGAGCAGCGCAACTGTTCTGCTGCTCCTACTGTTTGGGTAATACCATTAAATGTAGAAGAGAGCTCCGGTATAAACTGGGGAGTAAGTCTTTCCAGACAAATATTGGTGTAATTATGGAGCAAAATGAAAAATGCAGTAAAGTGATATAATTAGTGGGACTAGGTTCCTCTTGAGATCTGCTCAATTGTTTTTAACAGACAACGGTGTTCCAGGTGAGCTATTGATTAACTTGAGTCATTAACAGAAATTAACAATGGTACGTTGAAAGGAAGTGTCTTGAATCACTACAGAATCTCCTGAAGAGAGATGAATGTCACAGTGGGAAAGGTGTTTGCAAATTACAGGAAATTACTGAAAATTTGGGGAAAACTACTGCAGGTGCACAACAGGTATGAATGCAGGGAGATATCAAATGGAATTCATGCTCAGCAGCAGCAGGCCCCGTGAGCCCCCGTGGCTTGGGAGAGGAAGGAATTGAGGGTGTGAAGGAAGCTTGTAAAGCAGAAGTGTTGAGCTCGGCCATCCTCCCCTTTCTGGAGCAAACAAGTAATGCGACTTTTATGGCGTACTGACAAATCTACTGACCATGTGAAGCCCAGGCAAAGAATGCCCAAGTGTGTAAAGGATTGGGAGGGTCTGAAGAACATTTAAATAACTTTAAATTGTTGTTGGAGTTAAAGCTGTTGATAAAATAACTGCTGTTTGTGATGTTTGAGGTGGTGTGGCTTGATAAGCATCTAGTGTGTGCATCCTTACCTAGGTGAGGCAAGCGAATGTTTCTGTCCTGTGCTGGTGAGAGCCTTGTTAGGTAACATTTGTGATGAATTTCTGCATTCTAGGGAACAGCTGCTACCAATAATATATCAGCAACACCGACATTTCTCTTCTTCCGAAACAAAGTGCGAATCGACCAATATCAAGGAGCAGATGCTGTAGGTTTAGAAGAAAAAATTAAACAGCACCTGGAGAATGATCCTGGGAACAGTGAAGATACGGATATCCCCAAAGGATATGTATGCAGCTCTGCTCTTAACGTCACCTTGTGAAATGTTTGTCTAACTTGAGTGTTTTAAAAGGGGAAAAAGAAAAAAAATCTGTTGCCATCTAAACACACTCTAAGTTAAATAACGTTACTGTAGGCAAAGCTGCGAGTTCCGGGGGCCTTTGAGGAGATGGCTTGCCTGGGTTTCCCTTTCCAGACAATTTAACACATGGATATATTTAACAGGTGTGGTTCTAGAATTCTAAAATGAATTAAGAAAAAGCTCCACGCAGAGCCCCGACTCACTAAAAGGATGAGATTTCTGTATTACAAGCAACTTTTTTGCAGCAGCTGCTTATTCTGCTGCTTTCTTCAGACACCCCAGTCTGTCTCCCCCAAATGTTGGTTGGTTTTTAAAGTGTAAAACTGTCCATGGGAGCAGATGTTGTTAGATGTGGCTGTCAAAAATGGTGAAAAGCTGCTCTAGTTGCTCCTTAAGCATTCCTCTCTGTTGCTTATGTGGTGGTAGGTTCATTTGGCCTTTCCTTTTTTCTTCTTGCTCCCTACCCTTTCTTTAATCCTCTTTATTTCATCTCTTAAAAAAAAAAAAAAGAGAGGGAGAGATTCTGAGGCCAAAGGAATTAACCTTCGTAACAGCTGAGCTCTATCTGCGCTACAGCAGCTTGCCCTGGCAATAGATGCCTTGGCAGGCTGTTGTGAGATAAATGGTATCTCGCAATACATTTTCTTACGCTTAATTGCTGATGTTTGCCAGAGCGGATGGTATTACAAAGTGGGCTCTTTAGGTGGTTTTTTTTCTGTCCTGTAAAAGAATGACAAGGATATAAAAACATATGAAGTAAAAAATGTTACAGCAGTATCCCTCCGGTGACTGCCCATCAGGCACGCGCAGATAATGTAAACTAAGTAAATAAATTGTAACTGTTCAGTAATTTGCAAAAAAAGTGCGCATTTCTAATTATGTTCTTAGACTAAATGGGTTTTAAACCTTGCATCAGTCTCTGAGAACTAAAATGTAACTAACATTTGCTTACAAAGAATTCGACAATTGGTATTCACAAACAGATTCTCTTTCCATCGCTGCTTGATTTGCCCGTGTCTTTGAGGTAAATCAAAACTTTGGAGCGATAGCTGACTCTTTGCTTAACGTTTCAGTCAGGGAGTGATCCACTTAGAAATAGCGGTGCTTTCAGGAAATTGTCACCGTGTTGTGCGTGTTTGTGTTACCTCGGGGCAGTTGTGTGTTGCAAATCATAAGCCTGTCTGAGGGCTGTACTAACAAACACGGCGACGCGAGAACTCTAATGTGACACAACACTTTCCTAGATCTGTCATCTCGGGTGGTATTTTCCAAGCAATCCTTGGCGTAATATTACTCCTTAAAGGAGACTGTCCATTGTCCTACCAAAAGGATAAACGCAGAGTGCTGCGCTGTGTCACATTTTCCCTGAATCCTGTCACCATTCAGCGCTCAGCTGGGTGCTGTCGTGAGCATGTTACTTTGCAGTTGCAAATCTATGACAAATACCTATAGAACCCCAACTTATGTCGTTAAATGCAAACCCAGGCTTTTGGGAGGGTGTTTTGAATTCATAGCTAACCAGATCCTGTCAGACAAAGGGGAGCAGGGTGCAAATCCACCTGAATATTTCTCATTTAAGTGAACCGCAAGGCCACAGGCCACTTGAATTTGTGGCAGTTCAGCTGCTCACTAACTGTTCCACGACATGTGTTCCAATTCACTTTATCTGTGACTGCTTCTGTTTATAGTTCTTGTGAATCCCTCTGTGAAACTATGGAAATGACCAGCTGAACCTCTGTCTTGTAGCAGCTTTAGAGCCCAAAACACACTGATAAATCACTCAGCCAGTTCAGGTCTGCTTAGATGGGGTTTGAGGTGAATGCACCACCTGCTATCAGAAGCTCCTCTTGTAGGAGGCGGTGTCTTGCCCTAGGGGTTGAGTTCTGTCTGCGCTCAGGCTGTTTGAGCCAAGTAGGAATTCCATTTGACCCTGAAGCAGTAGGCTGAAATGCTGTTTATTTTTGACCCAAACTGGAGCTGTTGGCTCCAGGAAAGCATTCCCATTCTCTTGCCCAGCTGTACATTCCTTCTCTCTTCTTACTGTGCATCTACTGAGCGCAGGAGTTGGGAGCTAAGCCTTCATTTAGGTGCTAGGAAGGGAATAAGTATTTTTTGCTCAGAATAGCATAGTTAGGAGAGCCAAGAGCAGTGGCACGCAGGAAACGGTGGCGTTGTCTCAGCAGCCTCCTTGTGCATTCTGTTTGTACCCTGACGCCACAGCCCAAGTAGTTTCTGCAGTACTCTTCAAGCTAGGGTCTGCTTTTTCCCCAAGAGTGGGATGTTATTCTTTGAGACCTAATATGTGCCTGTTATTTTCCTATGAAGCTGCGCATAGCTCCAGTCCGATGCCGGTTTGTCCCTGTCGTGACTTACGATGCTGCAGTCTTGTTTGTCAAAAGCCTATCTGGAAAGGCTGCTCGGTTTCTTATTCTCAGAATGACAAGAATGTGTTGCAGGGGCGCAGGAGTTTGAAGGGAGGGGGGAAATTGCCTTTCAGTTCTGAACAGGATACATCTGAGTGTCTTTTTGTTTGTAGTGTCTTTTGGTGTAAACCCCTGAGGTTTTCTGTGCGTCTTGTTATTCTAATCCGTCAAATGAAGAATTTCATTCATTCCAATGCTTCCTAATCCCAGATGAGTTCATGGTGCGCTCAGCGACACTCCTGCTTTTACTTTCAGATGGATTTAATGCCATTTATCAATAAAGCCGGCTGTGAATGTCTTAATGAGAGTGATGAGCACGGATTTGATAATTGTTTACGTAAAGACTCTACCTACTTGGAATCAGACTGTGACGAGCAGGTACAGCAGATCTTTTCGAGTGAAATATTTTCAGTGGTGGTCTGGTCTGGAAGCAGCTTTTTAAGGACCTGTTGACTTTGTATTGCTATGATGGTGTAAGTAAGAGTGGGAGACGGTAGTAGGATGTAAGTAAAGTTTGTATACAAAGCTGGTTGTCTCATTTCCAGTTTCATAGCCCCTTATTTATGGAAAAAATTCCAAGCAGAGTAGCATTTGCTGATATTTTAAAATGACAGGCTAGTGCTTGTGTGAAATACAGTGACAGTATTTTATTTCAGAGCTCAGGCTTCTAGTTATTTGTTCTGTTAGGTTTGTTTTTAAGAAGAAAGTGGTGTTTAACAGCATCTTTCTTTTTTTTTTTTTCCTCCATAGCTGCTTATAACTGTAGCTTTTAGTCAACCTGTCAAGCTTTACTCTATGAAACTTCAGGGGCCAGATAATGGTGAGTGCAGCTTCTGTTTAATCATATCTTTGAAACCACGTTTAGCTGTGTTTTCTAAAAATGATGCTGTTGTTCCTGCAACCTTTTCCCTTCTGAGAATCCCGCTGCAGCTTCAGGAAGCTTGTTGTAAATGAACTACCTCATCTGTTTTTCAGTGACCTTATGCGTGGGTATCTGGTGTGACACAGATAGAAATATTTACTATCCTTTGGAGAGAAACAGTTAATTCAAGAGTTAATGTGAAAGCTGCTGAAAGGTGTAGCTTAGTTTGTATAACAACACAGTGTACCTTATAAAGCTGAGTAATGGTCAGGTGTTACGTGACACAGCAAAAGTATTACTTGTAAACTTCTTATGGTTGGGGATTTTTGTCAAATTCCATCTCTGATGTGTAAGACAGTTATTGCAACTTTGGATGCCCTTCAGTACCCAGGGTGGTGGTGCAGGACTGGCAGATAAGAGGCTAGAAAGAAGTTCTACAGAAGCTCATTCCTGCCTTGAGTGGCGTCTAGAGACTGTGGTAAGCGTTTGGAAATGCATGTCAACAATGGAATACCGCTCCTATCTTTGAACACAGGGCAAGGGCCAAAGTACATAAAAATCTTTATCAACCTTCCTCGATCCATGGATTTTGAAGAAGCAGAAAGAAGCGAACCAACTCAAGCCCTGGAGCTGACGCCAGACGATATTAAAGAAGACGGTATCGTCCAACTTCGCTACGTAAAATTTCAGAACGTCAACAGTGTAACTGTAAGTAAACCTGTTCCGAGGGCTGAAACCTTCACAAGTTCTTAAAGCACTGTGCGTCTGTGCTGATGCTTTGCCGATGTTCTTGGTCCCTCTCTGCCGCTTGCACGCTGCATGTTTGTGCTAAGAGCATTTCAGGAATGTAAGGTGAGACAGGGCCACGTGTGTGTGATGTCTCTCTTGACCTGGTGTGAGACAAGGTTCGCTGTCACCTCTTCACGAGCTAGCATGCTGTTGAACACAACCTGTGCTTTTACCTTCTTGGAAGGTGTCTTGTCCTCCTTTGAAGAGCTGAGGCGGCCAGCGCTCCAGTTTCTCAGTTGCTCTTTGCTTGGCGTCATCCTGGTACTGCGCCTCTCGCGTTTCCTGCGGGATGGGGTTGAGCTGCTTCTCCAGCTGACCCCGGAATTCTCATTTATGGAAATGCTTTTAATGGCTGGCCTGAGTTTCGTGTTTGCAAATGTACGACTTGCAGTCGACTGAAGGAAGCCGTGTTGTACTGGGCTGGCCACAGAAATCGCCAGCTGCTTAGGAGTCGCAGGTATTGATCCAACCTCAGTCTTTTCATCACCCTTTTCTCCTGTGGAAAGGATTCTGGTAAATTTCTGAAGTGCTGCATTTTAGGTCAGTCGCTATGCTTACGTTTAGCAATGTTTTACCAGCAGTTACTTTAAGGTTACCGGAGGCAAACCTAAACAACTTCCTCTCGTGTCTGTTCTTTCTGTGGAGTTACCTCTGTGACCAGGTTTATTCTCGCCCAAAATGAAATGGGGATTAATCACAGAGGTTTATAGCCTATAAAGCTGTGCTGCCAAGTACAAGTTTGATGTTCGGTCTTTAATAAAATCCCGTGTCGGCTTGGGACAGGATGATGTGCAAGCACTAGATGGGCGATAAGGTGATGAAGTAGATGTTCTGCTTGTTTGCACCCTTTGCATGTAGGCACTGCAGCAGCACTCCCCTAGTTTCCCAGCTAAACCTGGATTCTGTGTTGCGGACTTCCCCCGGATGAGATGGCCAGTTGTGGTGTCCACCACCTGGCCCTTGGGCGCAGGTGCTGAAGTTCCGCTGGCCTACGTAGTCCCGCGGGTAAAAATCTTCCACTTGGCTCCTGATGAACTAGAGGAGGCACAACTGTGGTAGGCAGCTGTCCTGCAGTTCTGCCACCTGTAACTGGAAATACTTACTGAACATTTCCGTGTCAGTACGGTCAAGTTGTACTACATTTGTCTAGATCACTGCCAGCTTTGTTAGGTCTACCTTACCTGCTTTATTCATTCTAATAAAAAAAAGTTTCTAATCATCACATCTAATGCTGGTGTTCTGGAAGGTCTCTTCCAACCAGCGTGATTCTGTGGTTTACGTATTGATTCAGGAGTGGACAGTTTGCCTGAATTCTTCTGTTTGTTTTTCTCTTCAGTTGTTTGTCCAGTCCAATCATGGTGACGAAGAGACAACAAGAATTACGTACTTCACGTTTATCGGAACTCCAGTCCAAGCAACAAATATGAATGACTTCAAGCGAGTGAGTCCTCTTTCCTAAAAGCACTTTTGAATGTTTTAAACCTACTCAAAAATAGGTTAATGGAACAAATACGCTAGATTGTTACTACAGTTCCACAACTGAAGGTACTGCTGGCATCCAAAAGAAACTGTGTAGCTTTATCGTAGAGATCTGTGGTCCTGCTTCCAAGTTCTTGCTGGTGAACTCTGTAAGAGTAACCGATACGAATGTCTAGATGCAAACTTGAGGGACTGTCAAGTTATATACCCTGCAGACAGACAGCCCCGGGCTTGGTAACGGCTGTGAGATCGCGGTCTTGATTTAGAAACGTGCGTTCTGATGGTGTTCAGGAAGTAGAGAAGCATTTGCATGTGCAAATTAAACAGGCTGCCTCTGATTGACCTCAGAGTTCTAATTTGAAGGTTTTTATTCACCAGGCAACATTAAGTTTGAGAGCTGAAAAATACTTGGTCCCAAGGTGTCTGTTAAACATATCTGCTTCTCAAAGAGGAAATGAAGCAGCAAAGAGCTTGTTTCAGCATGACTTCAGACACACTAGCACTGAACAATAAGGAAGCCTCCATTCTTGATTATTTCTCCTTTTGAGAATGTGAAAGGGGTTTGAAAAAGATTGAAACTTTAAAGCGACTTGTAATGTCTTCAAAATGTAGTAAGTCTTTTTAAACAGCTTTAAAACTTAGGAGCCTTTGTGAGAGGGCATCTGCGGCTGTAAACCTGCCTATAAACTCCTGTGTAGGTGCCCAGTAATGCTGGAGGCACCACGAAATCTATTAGACCAATAATCTACAGCTTGAGGAGGCTAAAAACACTAACACTGGCCAACATGTCGCACGCTTGGAATTTTTAACATCAAAACTTGATCCTAACTTCTACACGTGAAACTTAACATCTTGGCAGGTAATGATGAAGTTAATAACCAGAAGTTTTAGCAGGTTTTGCTCCCTTTTTGTGAAACAAAGTCACTGGGGGAGTTGTTCTAATGCAGTATAATTAACTGGGTATCAGGTTGAGACCGTTGTCATGTAGCACTGCCCACTCTCCCCGAACTAGAGCTCCGTTGGGTGATTTGCAGTGTGCTTACACTCGGGCGTTTTATGTGGCTCCTTTGGCAGTGCTTACGGTATTAGGGCATCCCCTGCGACGAGTTGTGCGGTTGCTATTTTAACCTGTTAATCTGCAGTATTTTCTGGTATTGTTGTGAGGGGGGAGGGACTGACTCGGTGTTTAATCTCTCACTTTCAGTTCTTTGTAAAGTAGTTTTGCTTTCAAAAGTAGTGAGTTTATGTTCATCGAGTGCCCTCTCTAAACCTGACCTTCTGATTGCTAAAGTAGTGATTTTGGTGGTTTTTCTTCTTGATAATTTTGATTGCAGTGCACTTGGTAAAGCAATTTGAGGTGTTTGTAGAATGTTACAAGGGTTTGAGGGTAGTGTAGCCCCTGCACAACACGTGTTTCCTGCGCTCTTAAGTTGCGTGGATAAAATGCTAGTTTGGTGGGCACAGTGGTGAAGTTGGCTCGTCCCAGAGCCGCCTGCTGTAACGTGCTGAGCTGCGGGCAGGGTTTGTGTGGGGAGTGGGGTTTTAATTCACGCACGCCCTCACGCAACCCTGTGACGGCGATAAAAATAGCGTGGTGCTCCGGGCGCCTCAATCCTCTGCTGCAGTTGGAGGGGATTTGCGGATCAGTCGGGTCTCGGTGCAGTGTGGGTGCTCGGCAGCTGCTGTGCTGGGAAGTGCTATACCGGTTGACAGTTTTGCTTTCCTTAAAGGCTGCGGGTGAATGCTTTGGCACCACCCAGCTGTGTGCTTTTTGTGCCTCGGAACATCCCCCTAACTGGTCAGAGCGGCCTTAGAGGAGCTGGGGGTGCTGGGTGATGAAGTGGCTAGTCTGTCGCTGTTCAGACGCTCATCGACGCTGCGTGTAACAGTCCTGTTTTGCTTCCTGAACGTGTAGTTAGTTTTAATGTTAGGCTGTTAAAATATTTCATCGTAGCAAATGGGATGTGTAGTCTGGCAGAATTGCAGTGCTCTTAGGAATTTTAACTTTTGTTTCCTCTCCTCCAGTGATCCTGTCAGCTAGGAAACCTTAATATAGCGTTGGGCATTAATTATATTTGGGGTTGTAGATTCACTGGGAAACCTTATTTTTCTTTTCATCTCCCTGAGCAGTCACCCACACTACTCCTCACTGCTTTCATCTGTCTCCCTCATCTCAGTCTGTCTCTGCTGTTCATATTTCCCTTCTAATTATGATAGAAATAGTATTGCGGTATGATTGACAAGATGGGGAAATGCTTTTTATCCCGTTTGGCAAGTGTTTGTAAGAATCTGTTAAACATCTTATTCGAAAGGCTTGAATTGAGAAGCCGACTTGAATGCGATTGCGGTCGCGTCGTTGTGACCGACCTCTTCTTGACCAGGGAGGCAGTTCGTGTGTTTCACATAAATGAGGCTTTGTTTCCAGTACTTAGACCATTACAAAGAAAGCCTGAGATTCATCTGCTATGAAAAATAGCAGAAGTACTGACTCAGTCCTTCGTTAGTGATTTTTAGCCTTGAGTTAGTTTGGACGAACACAGAATCATGGAGCAGCCCAGCTTGGAAAGGACCCTGAAAGATCACCTGTGCCGACCGTTAGTGGGAAAGGGAGCTGAGATGAGATCATCTGGCACCCTCTGCAACTGTGTCTTGAAAACCTCCAGCGATGGGGACTCCACCATGTCCCTGCAGAGACTATTCCAGTGATTGACTGGTCTCACTGTAAAAAAAAAAAAAAAAAACAGAAAAAAAAAAAAAACCAAACCCCAAAACACAACACAAAACAAAAAGAAAAAAATCCTTTTCTTGCATGTAGCTGGTATTGCTGGATTTGAGTGAGTAAAGTTATAAAAGCTGCTTTCAAACTTATTTTGCATACATTGTATGTATCCTGCTCCTTGCACACCTTGATTTTTATCCTCTGGGGAGGAGGGAAGCCTTCGGAGTGACAGAAAAGGGGGATGGAAATGTTTCTTGGTCTGCCTGGAGGCGTAACAGGTTACCCAGAGTGCTACAGCAGGCTGCCCTTGAGCTGTAGGTTCCATTTCAGACTTGTTTCCGATGCACAGAGCCATTTCTGAGCCAAGGTCTCTCGCTGGGCAGACAGCTGCAAGTGTAGGGTAAAAGTGCAGGTGCTGTGGGGTCGTTGCTGTCGATAGCTTAGTATTAGGTAGGTCTCTGGGGATCTTGTGGTGATCTTGTAAGCGTGTTTTGGGTTTGGAAGAGAGTGCAGCCATTGATGTCCTATAGTTCTGGATTATTTCTGGTATTGCTGACTAAAATCCCCTGCTGCTCCGGTTTGTGGGTGGGGCACAGACGAATCTCAGCCGGTTGTGGGACGCTCTTTTGTCCCCTCTTGAATGCAGGCTGGCTTTCTGCTCGGAACTGCTTATTTGCACTACATGCTGCTGCTCTTTCTTTTCTCGTAACATTTTGTTTGTTTGTTTTTCAGCTTAACTTCCCATTTCTAAAGAACTAAAAAGGCAGAAGAGATTAAAAAGTAACAATCAGATTGAAGTGGTCTTGTACTGCTCCCTTCCTTGCTCCCTCTACTCATCTAGCATCTCTTTCACCCTTTCCACAATCTCAGCACTGATGCAAGAGCCGCCTTCTCTGCACCTTCTACCATCAGGAAAAGCCTTCTCTACCTTCTGACTCATCAGCTCATCTTTCCCTTCTCTCCCCGCTCCAAATCTTACCATAAACACTTCTCTTTTCCTTTCAATCTTGCCAATTTCCTGCCCCACTGTTGCCTGAATGTGGCCTTTTCCAGGCAAGCCCTGCAGTCCTTCGGCAAGTTACTTTCTGTAACTCGTTTTTCAGCCTGTACTGAACTTTGTAAAGCTGTTTGAGATGCAGCTTGTGAGATGCTCTGCCAAGACTTGACTTTTTAAAATATCTCAGTGGTGTTCTTTGTTGTGATGCTTCTGTAAGTAGTAGGCAAGCCAGGGTGCTGCAAAGCACTACCCATTACTGTCCCGCCGGGGGCACTGGGCACCCGCTCAGGGAAGACACGGTGAGGAGCTGGTGAGTGTTGGTTCATACGTGGCCTGATTAGGTTCTCCAGCAGCATCCTACTAATTGTACTTGCTTGTCCTCTTTATATACATTCAAACCAAACAAAGCCGACTCTGCTTCAGGAGGTTCAGTCATAGTGTTTCCAGTCCTCTTGGCCACAAACTAAAGAGTTGGCTGTGGTTTTGTCGCTGTCAGGCTCTGGGCTGATGCTTGATTGAAGAAAAGCCTGCCCCAAACCCGTCATCTTTGTGGGGGGGGAAGCCAGGCTGTAGCCACCACCCCACACTGCACTGGGTGGCAGTTGTTTCTGGAGATGGCAGGGAAGTGGATCTACTTCAGAGAAAACAGTGGCCGTTGGTGGGTTTTAGTTTAAATAGCCCATTGCCTTTTGGGAAGGTGGAGTGGGATGGTCAGAAAATGGGTTTCTTTGACATGTGATGGCAAAATATCCACATCAGTGTGATTGATTTTCACAGATAATACACATGGGCGAGTTGTCACTCTCTGCCTCAGACTGGTATACAGTTTTCATTGACGTTCCACACGTGCTAACACCTAATCTTTAATCTTTTAACTGTGGGGTTTATTATTTTTTTTTTTCCCCCCTCTGCTTTATTTTCTTAATCTGTGTGTGAACACAGTTTGTGGTGCTTTGGAAACACAAAGAATAAATACTGCTTCTTGACAAATTTAACTGGATATTTTTTTAACTTGATTAATTGGATCTTAATACAAGTGATTGGGCTTAATTTTTTTTTTTTTTTCCTTCTTTCCTCATGTTGTCAGATTGGAATTTTCCAGACCTTAAAGCATTAGGTTGAATTTACAGCTGGGTGAAACGTTTCTGGTCGAGGGTTTCTTGGAGGAGAAAATGGTCTCTAAAAGTACTTTTCATCAGTAGATGTCAATAACTTTGTGAGGTGATAACTCAGCTGACCAAAAGCAGACAAAGTGAAAAATTCTCCCTCGTGAAGCTTGACAATACATGAAAAAAGGAGAAGGATCAGGAAGAATAATCGGTGGAGCCATGAGTCTCCCCTAGGTCGGGGCTGTGGGTGTTCTGGGTTTTGTTTCCTTTTTGTTTTCTCCCTGGCTCTGTATTTCACCGTTGACTGTACGGATCCCGTGTGGTGTGTTACCACGTAGCCTGATACTTCACACGTTTTGATGGCTGCTGTTGCAGTCGGTTAGAATATGTGCAAAGTTTTACTCCTTTGTTTTCAGCATTATTGAGTAGTAATGGGAGATTCTGTGCTGCAGTAGAGTCATCTTCAGATCTCTGCCGCTGAGTTCTGCCTGCACCTCCTCCAAGCTGCTCTCAGTAAGTGCTGCTCTCTAGTCAGACAGAAGTGAATTGGGAATCGGTGCCTTGCCCTGCACTTTGAAGTCTTAGGATTTAAGACTTACCCAACCTGAAATAAAAAAAATATATGGGTTTTTTTTTTTTTTCAAGGGCTGCATGAGCACTAGGGTTATGTCTCAGTCTTTTCAGAGAGGTGACTAAAAATGCATCGTTTTCTGCTCTCAGGATTCTGTGCTCAGTTGCCTTAAGGAAGGGGACTGGCTACCCTTCTGCAGTGACCTACGCTAACTTTAACCCCACAGAGCAGTATAGAGAGCGCTGGAGGTGCTCTTGCTGTTGGCTGGCAGATCGACTCACCAGAGCCTGGTGGCAGTGGTGATCTTTTCAGAGAAGGGAAGCCCTAAGGTGACCGATTCCAGGTGGAGTTTGCAGAATTGGAGATGGCAAGGAGACTTGGTAAGGAATAACGTTTTGACAAGGAATATCTGAATCAGGTGACTTCCAGATTTCCTTACAGGTTTGAGCTGCACTGTAAGGGGAATGTTCTCGGAGAGGTACATTGCAAGGCAAGGCTGCCGAGGGAAATATTTGAGCACCCACTGGTTCTCTTCCCACTACAGTATTTTAAGTAGGGTACGAGGGTTGAATGCTTGGTATGTAACGCACATTATTTCAAGTGTGGTCTGTTCTGTTGCAGTTACTGTCTTCTAACTCCCCTCAGAGCGAGACTGATGCTTTGCTGTCTGTCTGAGTACTAAAGATAAGGTTTCTTGTGTCTTGCATCCCCCTTAACCCTTTAGAGGGATCCACAGCTTCGGCAAGCGCTGCAGTCATGCATGTTGAAATGCAGTAACTTAGCAGAAAATTCGGTTGCACTTGTTTGGTTTGAGACTGGCTTTAACATATACTTGACAAGGACTTTTGGTTAAATGTGATTTCTGTTTTCTCTTATCAGGTAGTTGGCAAAAAGGGAGAGAGCCACTAGGACGCAGAAGACACTGGAAGGCCTTATCGTAATCAAAGAGATCTTCACTTTTATCTACAACTCCTGGATAATTGCTTGACCATAACCAGAGACTGTCAATCTGTTTCATTTAATGCCATTACCAATAAATCCTTGCTTTTGTCGAGCTGGAGTTTCCCTAGTGTGTTTCTGTTGTAATCCTCCTACGTGTATTTGTAAATAAAATTCATTACTTTTGCCAAGTTTAATTTTGTTATTCTAGTAACTGTGGCTCTTCCTTTTGTTCCATTTAAACCGCGACTGGCTTATCTTTAGAAACAGAGGACAAAACGTAGCGTGCGTTTGTTCAGGGAGCTCAGAATGTCAAATATCAGTGAAACGAGGTAGACGGCCTTCAGTGGCCACCTGGAAGTGAAATGCGAGGGCCTTTGTTGTCAGTGGCCACCTGAAAGTGGAATGCGAGGGCCTTTGTTGTCAGTGGCCACCTGAAAGTGGAATGCGAGGGCCTTTGTTGTCAGTGGCCACCTGAAAGTGGAATGCGAGGGCCTTTGTTGTCAGTGGCCACCTGAAAGTGGAATGCGAGGGCCTTTGTTGTCAGTGGCCACCTGAAAG
>JAAGNO010016984.1:470-22265 GCA_033439905.1 Ceryle rudis | reverse complement strand
GTAATAACATATTTTCTATTCTAAATGGTGTGATTTGTGATGGAAAAGACACAATGTATACATTTGATTTTTTTAAATCAAAACTACTCATAATAACTTCTTAAAATTTACAATTTTTCTCTCATAGAATCAAAACTTATTACTTTAAAATCAGGAATTTCCCCAATATTCTTAATGTAATTCCAACAAACAAGAAAGTTTTCAAAAAGTTTTCAGATTTGTTAGTGAATATCAAATGATCAGTCTGAGTCACTTGGGCTCAGAATGAATTATTAAAAATTAGATTGTTTTTGGATGAGTATTAATATTTATTTAATGAAAATATATTGATGTGGAATGGATAAAAATGTGTATATGAATCCTGGAGTAACTAATTTCCTTTCCTGGGCAAAGCTACATTCTAAAGTCTAAAAACTCCATTTAACTGCTGAATTGTACTTTGTCAAGCCTTTGCTTTCTTCAGCATTGATGCACCCTAAGATTACTCAAAACTTTTCTCCACCTATAGGCTATTTTTTTAGAGCTACCATTTCTTAGGACAGCCTGCCAAATGGAACACATGCACAGTCTTTATAGCTCTGTTTCTTGTCAGTCCCAATATAGGAGAAGAAAGACAAGACAGGCTCTCCAGCCGCAGGAAAGTCATAACCCCAGCTATCCTTTGATAAAAGGTCCCTCACTGTTTGTTCTTAACCTATTCCTAGCCTGTTCTTTAAGGGGAACCATGACATGGGTAAAAAAGAATATGAAAATATTCTGCAAACCTAGACAATGATATAATCAGTGCATAGTCTATTTTTAAATACTATTAAAAGGTAACTTTAGGTTCCCTAAAAGCACATTTAATCCCTGCAAAATGTTTATCTTGAGGAGTCTAATTAGTATGGCATAGGACACAACACTGTCCTGAAAAATTCCACATCTCAAAAGCTGCAGATGGAATACCAAACAAAACCAGAATTTCCCTTAGGCCTAATGATGCGGAAGCTGGGTAGTCCATAATGCCTGGAAGTACATCTCGAAGTGTCCTTTACAAATATAATTTCTGTTTAAAATGTTGTGGTGCATCAGTTTGTCTGAAATTATGCAGCAGATCTTTCCCTTTTTTAAAATTTATTTTCCAAGTATAACCATGAACTCCGTATTCAGTGGTCTTATATGCAACTTTATTGCTGAAATAGGGAATTATCTTCCATTTGGATAACCCATATGCAAGTTCTCTGTGATATATGTGCTTATTTTTAAAAGATACAGAGCAGACCCATGGTTGATAATAATTCTTGGAACTTGACCCTGGTTACATTACCATTTATTTTTAGAATCTGTGACCTTTTGGAATAATATTTTTATAAGTGCAATAACATCTTCTAGTGTGTGTGAATTAATGTTGTACTGATGGAGCAGAGTTGATTGCACTCAGCCTTTAGCTTCATTTGCAGCAACACATTAGTTGTGAATTAGTGTGCAATAATTCATACCCTGTTGTGTCTTAGGTCTAAATATAACATTTGTTCAGGTTTAGAAATACAACATAATGGCACTAATATTTTCAAATCAAGAAGCCCCCCTTAGTATTTTCATACCAAATATGTTGTTCTAGCTGCCATATGTTACAATAACAGTTTATTAAATAGTGACATAGACTTCAGCCTATATTCTATGCACATAGACATTCCTTCTGTACAGATACTTTCCATACCCAAGATGTTGGGATCCAGTGACATGAAAGGGGATTTGTGAGTCTTGGGATTGAAACAATTATACTGTACGGTCAGTCTACCTTTTATGCTTTAGTTTTGTTTTAATTATGATTCAAGGAGTACTTCATAAAGAGAAAACAAATTCATTTGGAAAAAATATCTACATTATTTTTCAGACAGAGAACACGATGAACAGGCAGGCTAAATATTAGTCACAAGGAGTCTATAAACATCTAAACCTGATATTTAGGTATTCTCACATTATCCTCAAAGTCTGCATCATTAAAGACCCCTAGACAAGCAAGCATGGCAAGTAGACCCTCAGAGAGGATTTTCTGACAGGTCTGGCTAAAATTCAGGAGAAGGCTGAAGTTTCTCATGTGATTGCGGTACTAGCTTCTCTCCTAATGAAGATTTCATCACTCACATGGAATTAATTAAAACTGGCAACATTGAATTCTACATAGTGGCATGGTGCCTAAGGCTGGACGAAAAGCCTCTATTGAATTCAGGTCTGACACACAGGCAGACTTTAGTACTGTAGAAAATTGAATCCTGGTGTCTGAGACTGACATATGCCCTCTCCATTGGACTGTTTGGTGTGGTTTTTGTAGTAGTCAGCAATTCTGTTGAGAGTAAAAAATTTAAGAAAGTAGGAGCAGATAAAGAACATCTATAGACAATGAAGAAAAGTTTGGAAATCAGAGAAGTTCATGCACAGCATCTGCAAAACAGGATTCAAGATCGAACCTTGCAGTAATACAAATGGAATGAACTGTAATTTGGTTTCTAAAGCTATCCAGCAAGTAGGCTTAACAAACAACAGGAGCTCATATGGTAAGCACTATATCAACTGATGACTCAGTGAAAGCATTTCCCAAAGTTTCCTGTACTCAACATGTCAGTACACAGTCCTTTTGGAAATGTTCTAAAGTGAAAAATAATATCAGACTATTTTATTTCTAACACCTGTTTGGTTCCAGTTCTAGGAATGTTCCTGCATCTACACTGAGCAACAGAACAGATGTAAAAGACTAAGCTGCCCTTACAGAAAAAAACTATATAGGTACTTAATTCAAAATCCTGTGATGCCTCTTTGCACTGTTTATGAATTTTCTCTTTTGCATGTTTCATAATTATGTGGTCTGAATGGCTGTCACAGTTCATTTTTTCTGCAGATTGCTCTACTATAAGATGAGCAAAACTGACTCATTAACAAAACACAGTTGCCCTTCCTCTAGTAGTAGAAGCAAGTATTGTGGATTGGCTGCACTACAAGAGAGCCATAGACTTTCTACACAAGAAGATACAAGAAGGTGGAAGTACAGCTTTCATATTGGTGACCATAATTTGTGCTAGTTTCAGCTAATTAGCGTAGAGAACAAAGAGCAAAGAGGATAGTGTCGTATGCACTGTAGATTTCCAGAAAGTTTTTTCTGGTATTGTTTTCTGGATTGTGCTAATGGCTTCCCTGATATTCACTACCGTTGTTACCCATCCTAGCTAGGGTAAAGTGAATGTAGTTGGGCCCATCTGTGCTGCCTTACAGTTGCATTTTCTTCTGTAACTGTTCTGTCCAAAGCAAGGTTTAGTGCTTTACTAATGTGACTGGTCACAGTGTGTATTGCAATGAATTTCACTGAAGTCAGTTTAATTGATGGTATAGAAACATTTGCTAGAATTCAGAACTCTGCATTTCTCTTCTCTTCTCTTCCCTCCCCTTCCCTTTCTTCTTCTTCTTCTTCTTCTCCTTTCCCTTCTGTGTTCTCCTTTATACTTCCTTTCCCCCTCTTCTACTTCCCCCTTCCCATCTCCTTCTCTTTTCAGTTTTTCCCTTAGAGGTAATATTCAAAGCAGAATCTGAACTGTGAATCTTGCTTTATTTCTGTATCTGCTGTACTGTCTCACATCATAGCTCCAAGGTAGCATTTATTCATACTAAGTTTAAGGGGTACAAAGAGTTTTTGGCAAATATATCACAGAGAAGGATGTATTAGGGATGTAAATCTATTACAGTCTACAATGTAATCTATTGTAAATCTATAGGATGGGCTTGAATTTCTTTGTGCTTTTAAACACTCTACTGGATTCGACTGCAAAATCAGTGTCAGCAAGAGTCACCAAGTGATTAAGATACTGATGAAATGCAAGAGGTAGGAAAACTGGGCTGCATAGACAAATGTGGAAGTACTAAGTAGCTAAGTGAATTTAGTTAGTTGTTTTTTAGAAGTCCTGATGGCTTCATGATTTATAGTCTTTCAGAGAAGTGACTAGAGTACAAAGGGACAGAGCTGTTTGAAAAAAAATTAGTTCAGAATGTATGAAAAAGAATACAGCTTTTGCTCCCTTTGCAGAGTAACTCCCTTTGCTAATCACTACATTTGAGTGGTTTTGTTGGAAATGCAGTAATACTGGCACTAATTGCCAAGAAATCTAATATAATGCTAATTTATAAGAAACATAATTTAACTGTTAATTGAATTATGAGCAATAATTTGTTTTCTCAAAGATACTCACAAAAATTTTATGTGAAACATGATTCTTGTCAGACAGAGTTCCACAAACAAAACACATAAAAAGAAATTGTGTTTAGGTCTCATATTACCTGGTCATACTCCTGAAGGAAGGATTTGCAGCAAGTCATTGTATGTAGAGATGACATTATGACTCCCAAGAACAAGGAAATGTTATAACAGGAAAAAAACAAAACAAAACAGACGAACAAAAATAAAAAAGAACAGTCTAGTTTGTGTAAAGCAATTTATTCATCTGGAGAGATTATTTCAAAAACATTGAATGTAAAGATCAAATGGTTTGAACAGAAAGTCTAGTGTGAATTTTCAGTCAATACCATTTTATCTGGTGTATGCAAAACCTAGGAGGCAATGCCGCTCATTAAGGAACTAAATTCAGTAATGACACAAGGCAGATTACAGAGTACATTCTGTGCAGGTATCAATTCTATATTTAGAGCAGAGGTAGTTGGGTGATAGGCACACTCTAAATGCTAATAAAAAAAGAAAGATTAGATAAGAGGAACAGACCTATTTAATTGGTTGCCATTATGGCAGATAACAGAAAGGCATTTATCTCAATAGTTTTTCCCAACTAACTCGTATAATTCATGGAAATGCTTTCAACATGTGAACTGAGAACCTGAGTATTGTTTTCCTCAATGGACAATATGCTAAAGGCACAATCTTCCTTGCCTTATACAACAGGAATAGACCCACTCCAATTGTCTTCAGGCCGGTTACACTCTTCAAAAGCAGTACATGGCTTTTCTCTGGTTCACACTATCTGATATGGGAGGTTCAAGGTTCAAAGAGAAAACATAGTAGAGCAGTGAGAGATGGGGAAAGAGAAGACTGGAATAAGATTATCTGTTTTCAGACTGATTTGGGGATGCCTATACATATAAATAATAGTTACATTCAGGCTTTGAAGAATGAGATAGGATGGGTTATTATGTGGTATGGGAAGGAAAAAAAGAAGGATGGAGTTTACAGGAGTAAGTTAATTCTGTAAGAATACTCATGCTTTATCACCCTTGAATTCTAAAAACAGTTCAACTGCTCTAGTAACTTCAGGTTCAGAGTATTTGCTCTAATACTTTGTCTTGACTTTGACTTAGAAGTCTGCATCTTCTAAGGAATTTAGCAGGCTGATGTATCTTACTGAGTTTCCTTTACTACTGTTCAAAAAGCTCTTTAAATAGTTTTTGCTTGGTTCCTAGATAATCTGCTGGTGCTATGTTTGTTGCTCTGCAAGCAGTAGGCCCAGAGCGAGCTATCCTCAGGTTCAGCATTATTCAGAAAATGTGTGTGCATCCATGTAGAGTAGTAGGCGGTGTTATCCTCTGTTAGTTGTGGGGAAACAAATTGGGAAGTTGCGATCTCCCTGAGATAATTGAAGGAGTCTGTGAGAATAACTGAGATGCAATTCTTTGCTCCAAGGCATATATCCAGACCATGAGACCATTTCTTTTATATATTTCTCTTTAACCTGTCAAACAGGGATACTTCTCATGGTAGTTGTTTTGATATTAAACTGACACATTCAGATATCACTTTCTAAGTGTGAATTCTTACTCAGTGTTTTGTGTAATAGTGACAACATCAATATTTAAAAATAAACAACTTCTTTAGTTTTCTGTTTGTTAAATAAAGGCATGTCCTAAAAAAAACACCTCTTAAAATTCATTAAATTCCTTAAATGAATGTGTTATTAAGTACAAAATGTCATTTAGATTGGAAAATTTTTACCTCCCACATCCTTACAGCTACTGCTACATTCCAAACAATTTCAACAAATCTTTTCTGAGTGCTCTCGTCCACAAAAATATCTCTCACAGCATTGCTCATCACTGACAGCTTCTTGCCCCATTCTAGCATGCATTATGGCAGCTGAGGAATATTTAAGGTTGTAATATAGCCTGGAGCTTAATGTTGAAGTGGGCCTTTTTCTGTGAGAGATGTTTGAAAAATAAATTAAAAAAAAAAAAAAAAAAGCTAAACTTTAATGCCTAGCTGTACTGATTCTGACTGGGATAGAGTTAACTTTCTTTATAGCATCCCTTCTGGTACTCTGTTTTGGATTTGTGGCTAAAACAATATTCATAACACACCAGTTATTTTGCTATTGTTGAACAGTGCAGCATTCTGCTTCCCTGGATGGAGGAATGGGCAAGGAGTTTGAAGGGACACAGCTGGGACAGCTGACCCAAATTGGCCAAAGGGATATAGTCCATACCATATAGCTTCATGCTCAGCAATAAAAACTGGGGGTAGAGGAAGAAGGAGAGGCATTTTGTCTTCCAAGGAGGCCATTGCTTGGACACCATCTGGGCATTAGTCTGATTGTGGGAGGTGCTGAGTAATTGCCTTTGCATCAATTGATTTTTCTATTTCTTTCACTTATTAAACTGTCTTTATCTCAACCCACGAGTTTTCTCACTTTTGCTCTTCCTGTTCTCCCCCCTGTCCTGCTGGGGGTTGCAGTGAGTGAGTGAGTGGCTGTGTGGGTGCTTAGCTGCTGGCTGGGGTCAACCCACCACACCTGTTGACATTTCCTCAGGTTCTTGCAGCATGAGCCATTTCAAACTGTCAGGATGTCTAGGATGAGAGCAGGTAGCACTTAAATCTCTGTCATTAGAAATAAACATATTGTAGTTAAGTATAACAGAACACTTAGATCTTCCAGTGTATGGTAACCAATTAAAAAGTCGGAGGTACAGTGTGAAGATTTAGTGGATTTATAAAAATAAAATTTTTCTTTTCTCTGATGTATAATTTTACATTACTCCCAAAGACTAAGGAGGATGTTCTTTAAATATGAAATGTGATTAGTATACCTAAGACCTACTTAACATGCAATTACCTCCAGTTCACAAGGCTATGACTAGCTGAAAAAAGAATAGCCCTATATGAAGAAAAGAAGGCAGTATGGGTCAAGAGCACTGTTAGCCCCCTAATTTCATAAAAATAGTAAAATGGCTTTAGAATTAGAATTGCAAATATAGGGGAAAAAATGGGTAAATTGCTCAAACAAAGCTAGTTGTGCCCACAGCCACGGTAATTACACGCCTAATTTGAGAATTCTGTATCTTGAAGCCCTCAGGAGTATTTTCAAGATAGACAGGCTATCAGAGATGTCAGATGGGCACAGCTGCCAACCCCAAAGTCAGTTAAGTGACAACAGCATAAAGTGAAAATAATGAACATGGGAGACTGCGAAGTAAATGAAACACTGTTAAGCACTAAGTAGATTTGAGTAGCCTTAAAAAGCACATATAAACATTTCAAATTCAATAAAAATAACCCACTCTGGTTTTTATTATGAAAACTTATGAATAAACAGTCTAGAAAATATTTATTTTTAAATAGTTTCTTAGAGTATATTGCTTTTTTTTTTAGCTCTTGTTTTACAGATAATAGCGCTGAACCCTCTTGTAGGAGATACCAGGTACATATTAACATCAGGTGAATGTAGTGTTAAATCTGTACACAGCAAATTCAAGGTACAAGGCATTACTGTGCAGAAATTATCAATGTTCCTTGAATTGTATCACTTCTGTCTTTCATGGCTCTACTTTAACTGTTCTTTATCCTTAATTTTGAATGTAAAATATCACTTCCAGCTTTTATTAGTGGCAATTTCATGTATACCTCAGTATTTAGCTATGATTTTTCCTAAAGTACTTGGTATTATGCAGGTATGTGATTCTTGCTCCAATAAAATATCTTTTTTTTTTTTCTTCCAAGCAACATTTTAATTTTTTTTCTGAAAATAAGTGCTTTAAAATGGCTCCTCATTCTCCTGTGTTGTGCTGCTTTCTAGCTGGTGGATATGAGAGAGACCTGAAAGGCTCCATATTCATATCCATTACCATTCACTTACTCAAGATCTAAGTGTTGCTACCGGAGTATAAGATTACCGAGATTTGTCTTTTTTGTTTCTCTATACACTGGGGATAAGAATATAGGATAGTAAAAAATAACCAGAAGAAAGGAATTCCTTCGTTGTTGAACGTACTACATAGCTCAGTAAACTTCTGCAAGCAAAAGTATCTCTTGAGGCTCACTGCATGCCAATGAACAATTCAGTCATTTCTGCTGTATTGTTTTTTTTACACGAGTAACCACAGTCCAAAGCAATTTCCGTATGACTTAGGATCTGAGGTCACAGTTCTTTGCAGCATTGCCAGCTTTATTCAATGAGTGGGATGATTTCTGGCAGTTATAAATTTAAACTCAAATGTCAATTAAAGGACACCAGAGGAAGTCTGTGCATGAACTAGATCCATATTTTACAGAGGATAAGACTAGCAGGCCTGCTTATATTGTGACCACCCAGTTTCATACAACACAGCAAGTGTACAGCTTATGAATAGAAACTTGACTTCACTTGATAGGAAGTGACAATATATAATGTTATTTTTTCAGGATATAAGCAAGTTCACTTTTTCTTCATTATAATCCATGATCAGAAAGGGTGTGATGCAATTACCAGTTATCAAAAATCTGTCAAAACTACCTAGGGAATTAACTGCTTAAAAATAAAATAAATAAACTATTGAAAGCTATCCATTGAAAATGCTGTGCAAAACACAAGTGTCACCATCATCATGAAATATAAATTACCTACTGTACTTCTATACATTGTGACAAGCGTACAATTTTTATCTCTTACAAAAAAACCAAAGAAAATAATATTTGAGTACATCTAAAATTTTAGTGAACTTCTAAAAAGAGCATCTCTTTCTTAAAAGGTAATTCTATTTATAAATATTTTTATTTGTATCATAATTCTGTAATGATTGATTGATTTAATCTGATTAGCCTGAATTATTTTCTAAGAGATTGGTTTCTGGGATAGGTCTTTTTATAGGAGAGTATCACCCATTTAGTTGGTTCCAGTCGAAATGCACTTCATAGTAATAAGCTGTTTCAGAAGTGTTGAAATACTACAGTTTAAAAACTGAAGGCAACTTTAACTGTGAAGTATGTGTATATATTCCATCTTGAAAATTCAAGCAGTTTGTTTCTCTGCCTTTTAACTTTTCTTAACATTCAGAAATTTTTCATTCTTCATGCCTAATGATGATTGGTACAAAGAAAAAGGTCAGGCATGGTAAGGCCCCAGTATTGCAGTGGCTCTTCTTTCCTGCTTATCATAAAATCATATAATTGACAAGGAAGGTATTGAGAGATTAACTGGGAAAGTAAGCGAGCACAACAGCTAACCAGTGTTCAGCTAACCGGTGAAACAAAAGAGTAAGGCAGACATCTAGAAATACCAGGGTCCTGTGTGCACCAAAAGACTGTGCAATCTCTTCCACTTACCCCTCCCCAGCTCAGAAGCTTAATTGCCTGTTAATTAAATTAAAGCAGTATAAGAAAAAGTTGTGAGAAGCCCCATCTTCCCACTTTGCTTGAGAGCTACATTTAAACTGAGGCCTTCATCCTTACAGAGCTATGCTGCAGGTAACTACAACTGACTTCAGCTGACTGGCTTGAAATTTTGGCTTGATGTCAGACCAGCCTCATCATTATGGGCTGGTTTGAGAGTCACTCAGCTGTTGGCTGGGCCTGATTAACATCACCAGACCCACTCTGCTCTTTTTGCTCAGGTACTAGAGAAACTGCAGCCCTTGTGGGTGAGGTCACAGCCCTGTACTTGCCTTGCTGTCAGCCTCAGCTCATTGTCCCTTCCAGAGCAGCCTGTTCCTGATGCTTCCTCACCCCCCCAAAAAACACATTAGACATGGGTTGTATGACTCTTAATTCCATTAGCACTTAGAATATAGGAATAAGCTTCTGTAACATGAGGTAATCATCTTAATTCTGTCATACACAGAGAGCATCTCTGTATGCAAAAGTCTTCATGTTCTTATCAAAAACTGTAGGCAGATTTTTTTTCCTTTCATCATGAAACTAAAGGCAGCAGAAAATAAGCAGATGGGAAATCTTTATAACATTATCTTAAAGATCCAGTGAAGAGAAAATAGGAAGTTATTTCTCTGCTTTAATAAAAAAAAGAAGAATCATTTAAAAGTGGGCATTTTTTTTGTTTACATGAGGAAGAAAGCAGGATTATAACATAAGGCACATCAAAGACCACCATTGGCCAGGGGAGCAATAGTGGGAAATACCATAGAATTCTCAGTTCAAACACCAACCATGGCAATCAAGAGCAAAACAGTGAGTAGCGTGAATACTAATGGAAACTTTAGACTAGATTTTGATCAACCAGTGCTACGAATTCTCTCTTCTAAGACAATGAAGCCTATCAGTTCAGATAGATCATCATATATTATCTCTTCTCATTTTACATTTTTACCATTTTAATGTATTAACTATAAATATTAAAGTATTTTTCCAATAGATTTTTTTTTTTTTTTTAGTTAAATATGAGTACAGAATAAAACCACACAGGATTTCTGTGAAATGTTGATGGATGCTTAGGAGTGATTTTACCATGGAAATATTATTTAATCTTGAAAGCTGAGGTCTTATTTTGTGTTAGCACAGCACTAATGCACTAGGAATGTCTTAGAATATAAATGCCACAGGCTACAATTTATGCTGGAAAAATGGCAAAACACACCATTATAAGATTTCTGTCTGTAGATATTAACTTAATTCCAATGATCAGTTAAGTGTATTAGACACATTGAAGAATATCATTATATCCACAGAAATGCGCAAAAGACGTATTATCAGGTTTATAATACCTTAGTTAAATCCATTTTATGCCAGGATGAGTGCCACAAGTAAGAAAAAGAGATGTTTGCAGAAATAGGTGCTTATAAATGACTATCTGGCAGACTGTTTTTAATTATCCTTTTTCTTAATATCACTTTGAAATTCAAGTCAATAGAATAAAATATTTTAGTTAGAAGGTATGAAGGACCTGGCAGTCAAGCAGATGTTAGCAGTGTTCAGCAGCAGCAGCTTGCTAATGACAAGTTTCATGGTGGTTTTCATGGTTCCTCTTACTAAAATTTACAGGATAAAAGCACTACTTTTACTTTTCAGAAGTATTGGACATAGACTTCATACCTTCCATAATTAGGTCACTGACATTCTTGTTTCAGCAAACTTTCTGCAGCAACATGAATTTCTGTCTCAATGAGGCCTTTTCCTGTCAAGTCTCACTGCGATCAAGTCTTTCACCAGTTCTGCCAACACAGCAGTGTAAGCAGTAGTTACAAGATTGACATGAAAATAATATACAACTCTACTTGCCCACCATTACATCATACATACTTCTTGACCTCATTCTGATCAAATGTTCAGACAAAATGGAATATGTAGCTGAAGCTGAACACAAAGTTAATGCTATTGGCAGATAATAGTCTCTCTGCAGAACGTGTAACTAAATTTTTGTCTGCTTCATCAGATTTAAGCCTGTAGTTCAAGACTTTTTTATTAATGTGTTTACATATGTTTTGCAGACAGATCAAAGTTTTCTCTACTATGAGCCTGGATGGTGAGTGCTGAAGAAAATGCACTTTGTTGTCCATCTGAGCTTATTGAGTTAAAAATAAGCTGGAGCCAATGTGAGTGTATGACTTTTGCTAGGAACATGCTTACATCTGGCTAGAGCACTGTGGATGGAGTAAGCTCTGGTGTGCCCACAAAAGATGCCTCGATAAGTAAATAGATATTGTTTATAGATAAGGCTTTCTTCTATGTCCAGTTGTCAAGGAGATTCTGTCAAATACTTACCAGGCTTGTTATATTTAGCATTAGTCTACTTTCTCCAGATTCCATTACGCACATTAGCTCATAAAGTAAATGTTACTTAGAGTACATTTGTTATTTTTCATGAAATATTGCTGTTTTTTCATAGCCCTTCCACTGGAACTGTGAACTTCAGTGCCTTTTGTCACAGTGGTATGCTTTTGCATTAGTATCGTTTTGAGTTAAGCCATTTTTTTAATATTAAGTTATTGTAAGGAATATGGACTTGTTCTTTCCTTTATTTCAATAGCTCCTTACAGGAGACATTATACAGAAATTCACTGTGGCAGTGCAGAGCTCTCAGAGCTCAGACACATTTGCAGCATGAAATTGTCAGTAGCCCTGAAGTCTGTATCACGGAGCAGCAAGAGCAGGCTGCCTGACAGGGGAACCAGAAGCTGAGCGTGATAAGAAGGCAGCCGAAGGTCTCACTGACAAGAGACCCACAGCACCAAAACAAGGTGAACAGAGCAGGTACAGTGAGAGTCCAAATCACTAGTCAAGTTCTTGGTGATGAGGCAGGCCCAAGGTCAAGCTGGGAATCTGAATGAGCAAGTCAGGGATATGATCAGGTCGAAAGACAGTAACCTGGGTCAGACATAAGGTCAGTGTCTCCAGCCAAGTCTGCAGAACTCAGAGGTCAAGCCAGCAAGTCAGACCACAGATTAGGGTTAGGGTTTGGATTACTGAGGTACCTGGCTAGGTATAGGCATGGGGATGGCTGCAGCCCCACTGCAGTATAAGTTTAAGCAGGAGCCAACAGTGAGAGCCTCAGCTTAAAAGCAGAGGGACGTGCTGAGGCTTCTTACAAGTCTTTTTGGGGAGACCCTCAGCAGAGGCTCTTTCCCGCTGATTCTTCTTTTATCAGCAAGCTGGCCTTGAGTGCAGAAACATGAAATCCTCAAAGGGGAGGCATGCACCTAGAACCCTCACAGTCCAATTTGTATGAGATACTGCAATTCATCTTCAAAGTAATATGCACATTCCTACATTTTTTTAATAAATCCCATGGTTTAAGATAACAGTCTTCTGGTAAGCTCAATAACTTGGGCCTCAGATGAGCAAGATCTCGCTTTAAGATGTACATGGAAACCATAGCTACCATGAATAAAGCTCACTTCTGCAGTTTTCTCAGAAACATTACAAGACTGTGAAAACAAAAGTTACGTTTTAATCTGGGTTGTTATTTCTTTATAAAAGGAATTTTTAAGGAATTTTTTTTTTTATCTTCCTTTTGTAACAGAGGTATAATTAATCTGCCAACCAGCAGAGTGAGAAAAAAAAGCTACTCTATATTTTTTGCTCATTTAAAAACATTTCTTTTTACAAGTTTTTGTTTTTCATTTTCTGGTTACTTTAGAATTGTCCCTCTGCCTTCTTTCTCTTCTTGATGGGTATATACTTATGTACTTAATTTTGAATTTTATTTTTTTTTTCCATATGCATTTGGGCCTTCTGAGCAAATCTGTGCTGGTACACTTACTTTAAATGTTGGTCTTGCATCAGATACCAATTCCCTCCAAACAGACTGATGGTCCATCTGGTTCAGTATCCTGTTTCCTGTAATGGCCAGTAACAGATGCTTGACAGGAGATTGCAAGAAATCCCATACAGCCCAATTTTGATACATTTATTCATTAGGGTATTCTTTCCTGAGTTAAAGGTGGACTTAAAGAGTTAATAAGCTTTTATTTTTAAAAGGTATCTTACCCCATAACAGTAATTATTCTTTATTTAAATATATTCTCAATTGTTTCAAACATGTGATTGGTCCTTTTATGAATCACACTAAGTGATCACAGTCAATGACGTAACTCACAAAACATAACTGTTTAGTCCACTCAAAATTAAAAGAGTAAATTTTCAATCTCTTCTGGATTTCAAAGTATTTATCAAGGTCATCAGTGGATCAAATAGCTGTTTACTACATAATTCTTAGAAAGAATAATCATAAAAAGTGTCAGAGAATACATTCAAGATTAAACAGCATATTTGTGCAAATTAAACAATAACTAACATCTGGAGCACCTGAAATTTATTGAATTCAAAGCTCTGCTATTCAGAAATTATTTGAAATATCTTTCCTCTATATACAACCGGTAATAACATTAATATCACTGAAATATGTAGATGAGTAATTTTCTCCATTATAATTTTTAAATACTGCTCAATTATCACATTCTAGTCATTGTGTTAACAATACAAGAAAGCAGCTCCTTTTGTATATAATATCCCAGTTGCCTTATAATTGCTTCTAGGTAGAGATCTTTCTTTTCACATCCCTGCACTATACACAAACCTCCAGGTCAGTGCATCTGCAGCAGTGTACACATTACAAATGCCAAGCAATGTGAATGCTGAACAGATGGTTTTGTGCAGACCATTGCTATTTCTTGCTCCTGTCTGCAGCTCTGTTTCAAAGCAAGAAGAGCTGAGACTAATATCTTTTATTGGCATTTCTTTTGTTTTTGTGATTATATCAATTGAAATACTTTGTGGGACTTGAAGGGTTCCGTGTCATGGAAAGTTCCCAAAAGTAGGTCAGGTATCATATGTGTTGACAGCTTGAAAGAGGTCACAAAGATGAGTTGCAATAAATGTTCAGGAAATTAAGATGGAGACAGCTACAGAGTGTGTAGTTTTCTTGGCACTCTAAAACTTTCTAAAACACAGAGACCTTAGAAAAAAAGACTATTTAGTACTGATGCCTGCCAATCTTAATTAATTGAACAGTATACAAACAACAGAATATGTTTACAATTATACAAAACATATATTTTCAGCTGAAATAGAACCGTGCTAGTTAAGGCAACTTTCCATCATATATTGTCTTGTAAATAAATACCCCTTTATGTTAAACTATATATATAAAAAAAAAAAATTTAAATATATGACGATTCAAACTGAAACAGTCAAAACTTTCAGTATGGCGGATTTAAAGGTGCCTGGAGAAAATTTTTCACCATTATTCCCCTTGCATGCCATTGTAATACTTTGTTTATTTAAAGCACTGGTTTTCACAGGACCCTTGTCACATTCCCTGCAGAGGATCAACAATACTTTCTCAATGAGCATTTATTCAAAGTTTTGTTTTCTGCCCATTGTTCAATGTGTGGTCCTATGTGTTTTTTACTGTGTGTTATTCAAACTTTATTTAGAAGACAGAATTGTTTAGCATCTTTTCTGTGGCATTCATTACTGTGCAGTTTGGCTATTTCATGCAACAATTAATTCATATTCATTTGGTCCTTATGACAGTGAGGATGAACTCATTTTACAGGTGGAAATTGAGACAGGTAGATAGTAAAGGGAAATGTATCTTCTAAACTAAGAGTCCTAAATCTCTTTTCTGTAGTGCCCAGCAATAGGACAAGGAACACTAGGTATAACCTTGAGCATAGAAGGTTCCACCTCAGCATAAGGAAGAACTTCTTTACTGTGAGGGTGACAGAGCACTGGAACAGGCTGCCCAGAGAAGTTGTGGAGTCACCTTCTCTAGAAACTTTCAAAACTCATCTTGATGTGTTCCTGAGCAACATGCCCTATTTGATCCTGCTTGGGCAGGGGGGTTGGACTTGGTGATCTCTAGAGGTCTCTTCCAACCCCTAACATCCTGTGATTCTATAATTCTATGAAATATGAGAAACCCGCCTTCAGTTCTCATATATAGAATACTTTACATGTTTATAGCACAATTGCTTCTAGTACAAATGTAAATGCTTACCATTAAAGCAAATCAGACTTCCAGGAATCAAGCTGTATCTCTGATTTGAGGTCCCTTTCAAAGTTCTTGGCTACTTAAGCCACTGAAGTAACTGAAATACTGTCATACTCTGTAAGGACTGATGGCAGGAAAGACAGTTCTTGTGAATTTCATCTGTATTTCATAGCAGAGTAATACTGAATTTCATTGCACACTCTAAAAATGGTATTTGCTTTACATTTCTGCCCCTATCCTTCCGACCTGAATGGTCTGAAGTTGCAGGAAGGGAGGTTTAGATTAGACATTAGGAAGAAATTCTTTACAGAGGGAGTAGTGAGGCACTGGAACAGCCTGCCCAGGGAGGTGGTTGAGTCACCACCCCTGGAGATATTTAAGAATCAAGTTGACATGGTGCTTCACGACATGCTCTAGGGGCAAGAATATAGGGCGCTTATGTGTTGGTTTTTGGTGTTGTGTGGTTTTGTTTTGTTTGTGTTTGGTTGATTGGTTTGGTTTGGTTTTGTTTCCTTTTAGTGGTCAGGTATTTAGGTGTTCTTTATTCTTGTATGTATGGTTGGACTCAGTGATCTACAAGGTCCTTTCCAACCACAATTATTCTGTGGTTCTGTGACTTTATTCCCCTGCTCTCCACTTCCTAGGCCATTATATTATGCTATTAAAATGATATGATATGATATACTGTACTTTATTATATTATTTTTTCTTCTTAGTTTTTGTTCACTGTCTGAATAGTATAACTTTTAGCCACCTCTATAGTTTCTAACATCAGGTTTTTTAGTCACTTTCACTTCCTTTAGCTGCTTTAAGCCTCTTTAGCACCACCTTTCATGTTTCTTACCAAGTACTTTGTATGATCTTTATCTCTACATCTTTCTCATCCACATAGTTTAGTAATTCACTGAAGCACAAATAAAATACCAAAGCTTAACTCCATTCCTCCATTAAGCAATTAGTAATAGCAATTGCAGCAAAAGTTCTGCAGCATATTTCCAATATGGTGCACGTTCAGTGAACATTACCTGTAAAATATTATAAATTTAGTTCTAATAACATTCCTGTCAACATGCAAATTTATTTACATCCTATATAACAGTGTCACATTTGGGCAGATTTTTGTCAGGTCAGCAGAAGGAGCATTACTCAAATGCCATTGCCTAAATGAGGACCTCTAAAATACAACAGCTACATATAGCAGATGTGGATTTTTCTTTAACCTTTTTCTTACAAGAACCTTTACTGTTCTGGATGAAACTTGAAAATAAAGCAAAACAAAATATCGCAAGACAAACAACATTCATGTAAATTTTAACTCAAATACATAAACAGTTTCTGAGTGATTAGGCATGGAGAAAGGGTATTATGGTGTGATGTTTCAGGGAATTTAATCAATAGGCAAGACTGCCACTTTCAATTCTGTGTTACAGGAATTTGCAGAAAATTATAATATTACCTGAAATATGAACAATAGTTGAAAAACCCAGAAACTAAATGAAAAGATAACTAATTTGAGCATAAAGAAAGACTAGGAAATAGACAAATAAATAAATAAGTCTCTTCTGTTTTGAAAGTAAAATAAACCAGGATCATGAACACTAAATTCTACACACATCCATTGGTACGTAAAAAGCCAGAAATGTCATTATTCTCTGAAATGAAAAACTTTATAATTAAATATTTTTGCTTGGAAGGGACATCAGGAGGTTGTCTAGGTCAACCCCATGTTCCAGGCACGGTCTGTGTAATTTGTTCTAATGTTTGACCATCTCTTCAATCTGAACAACACATTTATCTCAGCCTCTGTATTCATTAAGTGCTGCATAACACCTGTCACCTTACTGGCCATTCATTGGATTAATTTCAGTATGCCACTGTATTTCTTGTACTGGAGAACCTGCAACTGGGCACAGTATTCCAGATGCAGACACCAGACTTTGCATTTGCCGGTGTTAAACATCAAAATTTTCCTCTCAGACCATTTCATTAACCTGTCAAGGGCTCTCTGAGTAGCAGCCTCCTCTCCAACATATCTATTTCTCCTCCCCAGCTTGCTGAGCCTGTGTTCTATCTTTTTACCCAGATCATTAATACATTGAACAGTTTTTTCCCTGGTATTGATCCTTGAACAATATTGCTATTAACCAACCATCAGTTGGGCTTCTTCCTGGCAATCACAGCCCTTTCAGCCTGAAGGACTGTCCTGGTTTCAGTGAGACAGAATCATAAGCCAGCCATGGTCTGCAGGCTATTAGCAGTTTTGAGTCAGCTGGTAGTTTAAGCTGGGAGGGGCAAAAGCCATGGCAGCTGAGACCAGTTGGCTAACAGGTGTATCCTGTACCATAAATGTCATACTAAAGAAGGAAGTTTGTGACAGTAGTAAGTCCTCCTCCTGCTTCTTCTTGTCCTCTTCATCCTTATTTTTCTCTCCATCCTTGGACGGGTTTGCTCATCAGGACTACCTTCCTTTTTATTGTGACCATTGTACATTTGTTGGGCTGAGTATATTTATGTTTGCATGGGTATTAGTTTAGCTGTTTCATTAAATCTGTTTTCATTTTGACCTGTCTCCTCTCCTTATCCCAATCCCCCTTCTTGGCTGGGGAAGGGTCATCTGGTGATAGAGCAACTGCTTTAGTTTAGCCCCAGGTAAAGGCTAAACATAAGATATAGCAACTGTTTTTCCAGAGTCATCTCATTTCTATCTGTTCCTGACATGTGAGATAAAGAAGAAAAGAAGTATGAGTGATTAGATAATCTCAGCCCAGGTTTTACCTTATGGTCAAGGAGACCAATGAAAAATAAATGTTAGTTCAATGAAGAATTTAAAAGAAATTAGGTACTTCACTGTGTTTATTAGCCTTCAGGCTGGCCTTTGCTATTGTGTTTGTATCATTCACCAGCAATCCTCTTGTCAAGCAGCAAATTAATTGATCCTGGCTGTGTTAGTGTTTCTCTTGGATGTGGCTCTGACAGACATTTTCACTCATTTTTAAAGAACGACACATCTAAGTATTCTCCAGTTTCTTGATCTCTTGTTAAAGACTCATTTCATGCCCATCAGACATTGTTGCACAGAGTAATGCTGGGATTAGTTATCTGAACAGACAGTTTATGAACAAACTTGCTACACAGTTCCCAGCCTTGGTTATACAGAAGACTTTATCGATCCAAAGCCGAACAAAATATCAGAACCCTTTATTGCACTCCCTGCTGGTTCACGCTGGATAAACCAGTATGAGTCCTGAGCATCCTAATGTATGGACAGTCCACATGATGCTTACCACATACATGATGCCATAACTCTGGAACTAGCTCATACTGCTATTTTTGCACACAGCAGGTGGTACAACTGCTATCATACAGAAGACTCCACCTACCATCAGACCAGGGAGTGAACGTTTTCGACCAAGCTCTTCACTGTAATTTGGTGTGCAAGTAAATTAAAGTGCTTGTAGGTGTTGCATATTTAAAATATTATGGTAGAAAGAAACAGTCTACCTGAGAGCAAAGAAAATTACTGTCTGCACTGGAAAGGACCTGCATCTTGTCTTCCTCTCTTATTTTTCTTTAATGTCTTAATTACATTTAACTGAGATGTCATAAAAACCCCAGAAGTTGAATAATAACTATCATTAATTCATTTTAAACTGTAGAAAATATTACACATATCTCTGGGAGATTTTTCTCCACAATTTTTTAATCCACCTGTTGATTTAGTCTCTGCAGCCTTATGGAAAGGCCAGAAAGGCCATGTACTTCTCTGTCAGTAAATAGCTTTAACCATCAGAACATTTCTGGAAAAGTTGTGATTATTCTATCTCGAAACTAATGTAGAATGCCAAAACTCTGAGCTAATATCATTTTTTTCAGTATGGATACATTCTGTGATCTTGGAGAGATGGTGTTTTTTTGAAGATGAATAGACTTGTTCTAAAGTGAAGTTAGGAATTTATGATGCAATAGAACATCTTATTTTATCAGCCAATCCAATTCTATACACTTTGCTACTGGTCCATATTGGTTATTCATGAAAAAGCATAATGATGAAAATGGTGAGGATTCAGAAAATAATAATTGAAGTCATGAAAGTATATAATAAATGAAATCCCACAATTGTTATTTTCTCAATGGGAAATCGCACCAAAGCAATTGGAAACCTTTCTTTGGCAAAATAATTGAAACTTTGTATAAGGGAAATGTAGGACTTCAGTAAAGTCTTTGGTATTGTGCCTCTAGGGAATTTACTAGTGAAAATGAAGATAGGAATTAGTACAAGAATTGTGTGGTAGATGGTAGAAGAGCCTCACAGCACCAATTCCCTCAGATCCTTGCATGGCTTCCTTCTGGTACTATGAACTTGTCTGATGTGTTTAAATATCCCTAACTCCTTTCTTTGCCGCCATGGACAATATTTGCTCCTGTAGACTCTTACCAATAGGCTTAGTGACCTGTGAGGGCTGAAAGCAGGCTTCAAAAATAAACTAGAAAATTCTACTGTAATAATCTGTTATGCTTTCTGTTTGAAAAAAACCCCACATTTTTAAGATGGAATTTGAATTATTTTATGGAGAAACCACAGATCATATATTATATTGAATTTTTAAAAAAATCACCTACATCTTTCTGTTTATGCACAATAAATCAGCAGGTAGGATGTTGATTCTTTTTTATGTACTGTAACAACATAAAAGAATAAGTATAAACAATTATTTCTTCTCTCTATACTATATTTATATGAATTTATATGCACTTATTCATTATAATTGTCAATGATTTTAAAACATTAAATAATCTTGCATATCTACATGATAAAATACTGCAATCTTTGTATTTCTGTCAGAATTTGATAGCTGTGATTTGTCTTACTGCCTAAAATCTCTATTCAGAATACAGTTTCTAACAAGGGATTACACAAGTAATGTACATTTTCTTTCTAGCTGCATCTTGCAACATGAAAAATGAAAGATGCTCTTCAGATGTTGTAGTTTGATTTCACTTTTAGATTTGATACTGGTTTTATAGAGTGAAAATGAAATTCATCATATGGAAAGTAATTAGTCCATCTCCCACTGACCCAACTACAAAAATATTGGTAAACAGATAGTGAGGTCATGTCGTTCGTCATTCTGAACAATATTTCCAATGAAGCCATTTTTCTGGCTCTAAAATCTTTACCCTAACAGTTGAGCTGTATACAGTCAGTGTCACAATGTTGAATGTAATTTCATTGTCCATCATTACCTTAGCTGGAATAAAAGTATTTTCTGAACAGTTTATTTATCAGAAAATATTTTGGAGGCTGCTTCTAAGCTCAGCATTAAGAAAAGTTTGTTTGTTTCCATTTACACAGTTCTGAAAATAAACACTTAACTACTCCAACTTATATTTAACTCCATTGCCAAACTGTGCTGCCATTACTGCTCACTAGTCTGTAGTTCCTAATAGAGATTTTGAAGTTATTTTTAGGATATTTAAAGTTTCTCAACCTCTCTTTACGTGGATGGCAAGTTTATTTTTTTTTCTATTGAACTGAGAATTTCTGTTTTTTTTCCTGTGTTAGATTCCTCTTTATGGTGACTGACTAGAATATTAAGATACCCTGTGATTTGCCCACATTGTTACTTGAGAAAGAAAATAACCCTTTGGTCATGTTACACTGAACATTAAAGTTCTACCCAGTACAAATTCATTTTAAGGAGCAGTTGAAAAGTTAATGGATTGTATTATATTCAATGAATATTCAAGGAATATAATAAAACCGCAACAAAAATGTTTATACTGAAAACAGGAACAAAAAATCTGATCAAGAAAAGAAAGACTCAGCTATAAGATGGAGGAACACAAAACCCAGAAATAGCTATCTAGGCACAGCAAAATTTCCATAAGTTAGTACAGAACATTCTCAGAAAATTTAACATCAACTCTACTGTAAAAAAATTTCAGTACATTTAACATAAAATGTCCAAATTTACACAGCCAAAAAATGAGAGAGGAGAGTGAAACATTTGGCATATATAAAACAGATCTATTTTTGTCAAAAGATAAAGGTATGAAAAACATTAAGATCTCATTGGGGTGACTGAATAAAGGTCAGTTACAAATACTAATATAGAGAAAATTTCTTGGG
>JAAGNO010016982.1:0-23245 GCA_033439905.1 Ceryle rudis | reverse complement strand
AAAA
Source organism: Ceryle rudis (assembly GCA_033439905.1). Classification (NCBI taxonomy): domain Eukaryota; kingdom Metazoa; phylum Chordata; class Aves; order Coraciiformes; family Cerylidae; genus Ceryle; species Ceryle rudis. The sequence continues at coordinate 23,241 of JAAGNO010016982.1, read as the reverse complement.
TTGCTGGTGCCTGGATACTGAGTCCCGATCCAGTCTGGGATTTGCCTGCACATCTGCATTTGAAAGCAGTAACACCTTGGGATTCTAGTTTCTTTAATATTCACAGAGCCATGCAAGTATCTTTACTTATTCAGATCCCTCCTCCTCCTCTCTCCTGGCTGGGAGCACGGCAGGGGCAGGTGCGTGCGGCGGATGGGCTGGTGTCATTCGGCACAGGTGGGCCCGACGCTCAGCGGTGTCCTTGCCTATGGGCTGCCCGCTCCGCCCCGGCTGCAGAAGTTCCCGCTGTGCGGAGCTGCGGACAGCCGGAGGGCAAAGCCGTCGGCTGTAGCCGGTAAGGCCAAAGGCGGGTGCTTAGAAACGCCTCCTACCCCATGCCTAGGGTTTTTATGGTGGGGATGCGGGCAGTCTGCCGGCTTTGCCCCCGCCCCGTCTCCCCCAGCTCATTGATGAGCTCCGGGAAGGGCTTCTGCATTGCAGACTCTCGCCCTAGCTTCGCTCCTGCATTCGCGGCTTTAGCTGATAACAGGAGCCCGCTCCTTGGCTGTGTGATCCGGCGTTGCCTGGGCAAGAGGCCGATTTCGGCAGGTGGTATCTCCTTCTGTGGTTCCTGGACCCTGTTAGGGCACTTGGAGAATTGACCTCCTTCTATAAATATTAGCAGTATATATGATATTTGTTTTCTCTCTGACAGACCCGCAAAAGGGAATCTGTCAGATCTTTGTGAATAATGATAATTTGGAGTTCTCAGGGTGTAATATAGTGCAGCGAGATATAACTTGCATATAAAATATAATGCAGTGAAGCACACGACCTTACATAATCCAAGTTTAAAAAGCTCACTACCCCTACGCTTACCCTGGAGCTTGGAGGAATATGTCTGCTCTAAGCTCTTGCTAGGGGCTTGTTAAGTATCCATCTGACATAAAGATGCAAAGTCCTTCATAAGCCAGTGCTGAAAATAAAAGAAAAAATTGTTGGCTACTTTTGCTGTAGTTCTGTCACAGTAAGTTCCTCATCATTCCCTGGCCAGTATCACGCCCAAACAGTGGTACTCATGGCTATGTGGGCATACATGGCTTCACACTGCAAGAGGGAATGGTATCTTTTGCCGTCCCTTAGATGCGCCTTTAAATTGACCAACTATAATGTATTTTAACAAACTCTAGAGACTTTTCTCCCTGGGCCTGAATGGTGCTACAATTTCTGGCATGCACGTATAAATTTAATATAAACATATTATTCATAATATTAATACTTTTCATTTGACCTTCAGTGTATTTTGCAGTGGACTGGTTTAAAAGATGTTGTTGAATGCAACATATAGAAGTCAAATCACATCTAGGATGAGACATGCTCAACGTTCTGAGTTCTGTATCCAACAGAAACTAACGTATGATAAATTTGGCCCACATTTTATTTTAACTCAGTCCTTACAGATGACATTGACTTCAAAAAAAGGTTGCTATGGCACAGATTTAAAGCAAAGTATATTAAGCTTCTAGAACTGAAAGTGCTGTTGGTAGGAAGACAGTTGTTTTGTTATTTATAATCTGTTTTTAAAATGTGCGATAGCTGTTGAGGCTGGATCTGGCTCCGTTTTCTGCTCTTGGTGTGAATTGAAGAAATAGCCTCCCTTCTGTGGATGAAGGCCAGATTTTGCCCTGGTGTGCATGTGCTGCTTACACAAGGAAAAGCTAGAGTTTCCCCATTAGAATCTGGAATATAGTGGAATATCAATGCCTGCCTTCCTCTGGGATACTTTGTATTGCAAGCCTGTATGCTTTTGCTGAAGCTGTAACATTTGATTGTGGTGTGGTGTGGAGTATAGAACCGATGTGGGTTATGTGTGCCCACACAGCAGAAATGAGGATATGAGGTGGAAGAGAAATGATGTTTTTGTGAATCTTGCTCTTTTGTGATACTACATTTTTACGTTTGTGATTTACAAGAAACACAGTCATCCTCAGGACAGCTTAATTAATCTACAGTATAATAACTTCTTAATAAGGCTGGGTAGGATCGGGTTTAATAGACTAATAATTTGCTATACGTATATAGCAAAAAAAACCCCTAATTACTTGTGTAATCATAATGTATCTATTTTTGTATCTATTTTTTTTCAAAGGAGATCTAGAAGATTTTTGTCTTGGTTTACCAATAAAAATTCAAGTAGGGGTGATAATGGCTGGATGGTATAGACTCCAAGTAAGTATGGAACGAGCAGATGGTAACTTACTTAGTCCTTTCATAGTAAGCCTACCTCTGCATCTGTCATTGCCCTTGGCACATCTCCCTTACTGTCATGTTAGCAACTTGGCAACAAGGCCAGAGACTGAAAAGACTTTCAGTGAATGGGACTCCAGGCCAGGGGTTTTGTAGAGCTGTATACTTATAGATGTATGAACACTGACTTAGATCTTACCAACAGTTGCGTTGGTATCGTTGTGCTAATTATTGACAGTTGTCCTTCATGTTATTTATTGAAAAATTAGAGAATCTGTATTAGCCAATATGTAGATTACCTCATAATAATTTAAAGCTATGCATTTTAAATCTAATCACTGTGATGTTTTTTACGTGGAGTCTTGTATGAGTTCGTTGGTATTGTATCTGTGTTATTTGGGGAAAAATGGTATTTAATTTTTATTTACTGCATAGGCACATAAGAACTTTAAAAAAGTATATATCAACTTGTTGGCACATTGTTATTTAGGTCATTATTGCCTTTAGACAAAGTAAATTCTCTAGTCTTACTAGGAGAACACCACTGGCAAGGCATTCCCATGTAGTTATATATTGTTAGACAGAAAATTGGAGTTGAAAGAGGAAAAGGACTAAGGGAACTAAGAGACTGTTTGTCCCCAGATAGTCTGGACCTCAGGTCTTTCGGTATTTAATGTAGTCTTCTTCTGTGTAATATATTCTGCATTGCCAAAACCATCATGAAATGTGAAACTCCTTTTGATTTGAATTTCATAAAATATCTTGGGACTCATATTAGGCAAAAATTAAACATAAACTTTTAATTGTGGAGAAGGCAGGCCCGTAAATATAAAGTGCAACTGTTATTAAACTGAGGACTGAAAGAAGTAGAAAAGGCTTTGTTGCTGTTGTTTTTGTTGAAGATTATTTGTAGTCTACCAGTTCATTTATAATTAATATGCGCCTCAAAGCCATGCAAATGCATTTATAGATATTTAGACCAAAGCAAAGAGCTCAATGGTTTGTGAACCTTCTGAACAGACTAAGCAGTGTTGCCCTAACAAAAAAAAAATAGGAAATTAAGCTGGCTACTTAGATGGTCTGAAAATTCAGTAGTGTAGTCTTATGCAAGAGTAATTTACCAGTCAAGTGCAATATAAATGGTACATAAATGTTACTCTGCATCTTCCTGTCTTTCTTTCTTGTTAATTTTCTAAGACACAGCATGGCACAAAACTGAGAAAGTCAAGTGTCCCCAGATAAGATAACAGAACTCAAATCCTTGATAGTAATTAATTAGTTATGTTTTATTTTAAAGGCAGATTAATTAGTACATGCATGTAAATGTAACAGTACAACTATTTCACCATCAAATATTTGGAGATGCTGGACATAAGAAGGACTTGACTTACAGTTCTTGTTCTAGCATAACTGTTTCATTTTGATTTTAATTAGTTTGAGAGACAAAGTTAATTGTGATGTATTTCATGTCTCATTCTCAGTTGACTTCAGATTTTCGTTCCTCTATTTGAGTTCAATGCTGTCTCTTAGCATATGGTTATATCAGTAATTTTTTAGTCGTAGTGCTTTGCTGTAGTGTTTTACTGCAGAATATTATTGATATTATCAGTACGTATCTTATTTCATCTCTTGGTTGTACCTTTGGCATAGCTTTAGGCTTGAAATAGAGAAATTGTTGAACTTGCTTATTAGTTTTATTAAAAGGTTTATAAATTATTTTGATATTTCAGAGTCTCAGTCTTTTGAAATATACTTTAATTTAAAAAAAAATCAGAAATCCTGGGACAAGAGTATGAATTCACTCTAAAATAATTTAAAATGTATTTTTTTAACGTATTTTATAGAAGAAATGAAGGATTGCCTTCCCCTCCCCTTTTTTTCTCCTCAGAATAAGCATATCTGCAAATATTTCTTGATACATTTACCAAAATTAGTACATTTCACATTGTATGTTGAAAATTGTATCGGTTGGAACACTGCGTTATACTTATGAACTCTCATGACTTCAGCCTTGTATGTGATGCCTCAATTCCATTGAACCTGTACAAGGAACAAAGTATGTTTTGTTTTGTTTTTTTAATTAAAGGGTAAAGAAGCCATTTTCATCTGTCGGTGTTTTGCAGATACTCAGTGCTTTACAGTGATTTTTTTTTTTTTTTTTTTTCCACTTGCACATTCTCTTCGGATCTGCTGAGTAATCATATGCATTGACTGGTTAATCAAATAAGTAGCAGAAACCATGTAGAAACTGAGTCAGCTGTGAAAAAATTTTGATTCTCTCTTTTGTCACAATGGTTATATTTCGACCATTGTTTTCAGAATTAGAGTAGGGAATACTGAGAACGTCTTTCATTAGATGCTTGAAATAATCACATTTCTAATCCTGATGTCTGCTAATGCCTTAGTGACTTCTGTCATATGGACATTTACAAAATTTTTACTGCTGCATATGACCAGGAGATGTAATACGTTTCTAAGTAACTGCCACGATGTTATCCGAAATACGTTCTAATGCCTTTGATTGAAATGGCTAGCTGTCATGGTGATAGTAACGTAGAAACTGGTAAAATAATCATTGCCTATTAGGAAATCTAAATGAAAAAATTATTCTCTGTTTTTTCAGCTCCTTAGCAGGAATGAAACTCTGCTAATGTTATATTCACGATTGACAAAAATATTGAACAAATTCCTTTGCTCTGTGTTACACAGCAGACTGAACTAAGGTTATTGGATTGATACTGTCAATACATTAAATGTGTGAATGACTGACAATTCAGTCATTCCATGGACTACTTCTATTCTCAAGAACCAAGAGCATTGGAGTAGAGGCCTTTCTTACAACACTGATCTTCGTTGCTAAGACACTTAACTCTCTTCTACTCTAATTACTTTCTAAACAGTGCAGCAAGTATCATTTTCTTCTACAACACCCTTCCAGCATAGAAGGCCTATGACTGTGTCCCAGAGGCAGTATCTACATACACACTCAAAGCACAGTAATGACAGACATTTAATTTGAGAGCCTGACATTATGAAGGGTTTTATCTGTCTCAAACTGTGCAAATTGTGATTACAAGAATGCCAAATAAAATCATATAGCAGGTAATATCTTTATTTGATTAGCTTTTTTGTCTCTTTTGAGATCTATTGCCACAAGAAATGAAGTGTGAGAAGCAGTCCCTGACTTGAATTGTGCTCTCTCTCTTGGTTGGAATGAGTAATTTCTCTATTACTGGTAAGTGACGCTATCAGGTACTTACACCCTGTTAGAAATTCTTAAGTAGGTACATAGAGGGAGTGTTCCCAGATGTATGTGTCTGGGTATATACTCAAGAAATTTCTGTGCAAACACTTACATTGCCTTCAGAGTTTCCAAGATACTGCAAAGGAACTTTTATCCTGTGTTAAACAGTTTTCTCTTTTAGCACTCAGATCAGTGTAAAGGACAGATTCTTGATAGCAGCAAACTTGAGTTTATTAGTTAGATTCAGTCTGTACTAATCAGCAAACATTAGAAGTAAACACAGGCTATTGAACTGTATGGCTAGATACAGATATGACAGCACACTCTAATCAGAATAACATACCTGAGAACAGAACCCAGATCAAAGTGTTGCAGGTGGATATGTATGGACACTTACTCTCAGATCTACCATCCCTTACCAGAAACCTGCCCATCTCTCATGTAAGAATATTTAATATCCTAGTAGCATCTCTTTTAAGTCTTACAGCTGTTACATTGTCAATCCCAGAGAAAAGGAGGACATATAGGTGTATTAAATAACATAGTGGTAATGGGAAAAAGATTATTTTAGCGTAAAGAAAGCATTGATTTAGCCAATTATAATTAAGTGTGAAGCAATGAAATCACCTCCTGTGACTCTCTAAATAACTGCATCTTTGTCTCGGGAAGAGTACAGGTGAATTAAAGGAAAGGTAGAATATAAAGGGAAGGCAGATTTATGTAATTGCAACAGAAATAATGACAAGTCTATACAATCTGTAGATAAAGTTCACATGTGGGAAAGATTCAGGGAGTATTGTGTTCATCAGGTCTACAAATACACCTGAGTAAGAGCTGGAGAGAAGCTTCCTTTCAGCACATATTAACAGAAGTAAGGTATAATGTATTAGTCTCCCAGAGAAGGCCATGAGGATAATAGTAAATAAAATCAGGTTGATGCAGTGTCTGCAGTTTGGTAAGTTGAGGCTGTTTGCTGTTAAGATATTGCCTTTGGAAAGTTGCAATCTTTTCATTAACTGTGAGTACTGTGATGCCTGAGCATTTACAGGCTGAGGATTAAATTCAGGGATTGTGAAGTTAACTGGAAAATTTGAAATTTAAAACAAAAATCATAATAGCGAAGATGCTTTATTTCAATTTTGTTACGTTGTGTTGTTTTGCTTGTTCTTTTTCTTGGTAACTGTTTCATGTTTGGTTTTTCAATGATCATAAAAGCAAGACTTGAAACAAAGCCATGGGATGACATGTCAAGGCCAAGTCATTTAGGGGAAGCTCCAGGTCTGAGTGACAGTTTGCCACAAGGATTTGAGGTCCTAGGAGTTATTCTCACAGCTTCTTATCATGTATAATTTTTTATATCCTGGAAGGCAGGAAATCAGCTATTCTAATATTGGGCTTTATACAATGTCTTTTCTCTGTTGAAAGACCTGCACGATGGAATCAATTTTTGAGCCATGTAATTGGGGTGACTTTTAGTGCGTGAAAAGCACTTGGAATGACAGGTCCTATATAAGCTAAGTGTTTCCTAGAAATAGACAGCTTGTTCCTTGTCTTCTTTGTATGATTGCAATATTTTAGGACCTCAGATATTCAGAACTTGCATCTATCTGTTTATAATTGAAGTTCTCTTGCATGTTTATGTTATGGTGGAGTTCCTCTGTTCATTGTTAGATACTTGGAGGCAGTTTCAAATAAGCTGGGAAAAGTTGCTTGTACTCTATTTAATAATCTGCTGCTTCTGGGAGGAACTGAGAAGTGCTTTACTGGTTTTCTTTCTCTCATGTTATTCTCTCTCTGTAATCATACCTGTATCTCCTCTAACATTCCAAACCTAGGGTGCTTAATAGATAAGGACTCTGTAACAGTTTTGGTCAGGAAATATAAAGATACCTGTTCATCAGTGTATGGGTAGACTGTAAATGCTCAAAGTAGCATTTAATCAGGATTAATGGATGCCTATCCTTGGCAAGAATAGGAGGAAACGAAAGGCTGTGAAAAACCATATTCTATGAAGGTTACTCATTTTTTTCCTTCTCCTTCAATGCAGAAGGTTCTCAACACGATGTGCATTTTTATCCTTCTGTATTGTTCAAAATTTCTTCTGACATCAATAAATAAAAGTCTGTGCAGAAGAAAGAGTAGCACCATAAAGTCTAGAGCTCTCTAGTTTGTAACAGTAATCGTTATTATGTTGTGCCTCTCTGGGCTACATCATCTTTGTAACAGGAGATCTCCGTTTTCTATAGCTTAATCCATCCCCAAAACTTTCCTCAGTTCCTTTATCCTTCAAAGGGAGCATTCCTGTAACTGACAAAGGAGGCTGGGTCAACCAGAGGCTAGGTTGGAAACTGAATCCCAGGACTTGCAACTGCGAGAATTAACAATTTTACAATGGGGTCCAAGTCTATTTGAACTGTTTATGATTATAAACGCTTGCTACAAACTATTCATTACTTATTACACATGGGAGAATCTTCTTTAAAGCAAGTCTGAAGGAGCTGATTTACTTATACGTGCACCTTATTGATGTGATGTATTGCTTATCTGGAGGCCTGATAGCTCTCTGACCACAAAAAGATGATATGCTCATTTCAGCAGATAAGCAATATGTAGTCGTACTGGAAAACCTGATGAATGTGCATCCAGTTGAGCTTGGCTGCTCTCCCTCGGTGCTAATGCAGATCAGGTGCTTGAGATAAGCTCTTATGAGCACAAAATGTTGCACTATTGAAGTGTAGACCTCAATTAACATGGAAATATAAATCATTGCCTTTTGCTATCACAGGAGATGAATATTCATGCTTGAGCAGCTCAGTTGTATCTGGAGTTGCTGAGATGGTTGTATCTAGCTCATAATCTATTGACTTTCTTTGAAATAGAATTTGAGAAACAGAGCCATTGTCATTTTCCTTTCTCCAGTTTTGTCTCCTAAAATATACTTTATGTGAAAATGGGAGATATGGTTCCTAAAAGAACTATTCAGTTAGGTTTCATTTCACAAGCTTCTCATTTAATATATTTTCCTATCCAGTATAAATAGAGGGATATGTACTCATGAGAGAAGATACCTCTGAATCAAATCCGTTGTCATTAAATGTATATTTATAGCTATCAAAGAAAAATATGAAATTCTTACCTTTGGATTTCATAAAGTTTACCTCCATAAAAAGATGTTTTATTTTTGTGAGGAAAACTTTGGAAGAGCACATAATTTTACTCTACATGCTGTATGTAAGACTGGTTTTACCCCAGTTATTATCTTATGAAAGTTATATTAACATCTGTTTTCTCTAAGCCATTTTTCTTCTACAAATCTGAGATTTACCAGTGGGGGAGAAAGTGATTCTGTCAGGAACAGATTCCTTGAGTCCTGCTGCCATGGCCCTTGGGAATTGATGAAAAAAGAGGTCTGAACCTTTAACAATACAAGGCCAAAGAATCCACCTCCCCCAAACCACTGAAATGGACCTTTTTCTTAGGAAAATAATGCCAGAAAATAGCCTTTGAGTTGTGAACTTCTGAATCTCTTTGGCAGAAGATGACCTCAGAGGGAATAGTTGTAGCAGTAAAATACATTTAATACATTTTAGGCTGAAATGGTAAAACAATGAATGGCCAACAAGTGGGTTTAGCTCACTACCGTTGCTATTACTCTGTTCATAACTGGAAAACACTATTTTTACTGTCAGAAATCTTCAGCTTAATTCCGAGGTGTTTTAAAACACTTCTCACTAGTGATATATATGGAAAAAAAAAAAATCTATTTTGTGCTGCTTGAAATGAGCCATGTTAGTACATTTGATTTTTAAAGTGGGACAAAATGTAGCTTGGCAATGTTTTCTCCACATCCATTTTGAATATATAGAGAGGTTTATAAAAACAAAACCAAACCAAAACAAAAACCCCAAAAATAAATTACCCTCCCAGTATTGTAGAGTGTATTTCATGGTCTTTAGAGGAGGTAATTTTATAAATGATTCAATGCTGTACAGTAAAATCCTGACATCTAGATGAACAAATCTCACATAAGTGAAGTTCTAATTATAATAGCTTGTGTTTGTCTTATTTGTTTTTATCACCACACCATGAGAAATTTAATGTAGTGTTAATTATAACTGTATAATTTGAGATAATGAGCATTTTTTTCTTTAAATACAACAGTAAGACTGGGGTTTGCTAGTGTTATGAGAGTAAAAATACCAAAGCAGAACTTAGCTTTCTGCACAGATGTTTATGCAAAATGTGACCTTTATTTGATCTTCCATCTTAAGTTACAAAGCAAATGAAATGCAGTAGCTGTATATATGAAACTTTATATGTGTATTTAGTTATAAGGGGCTACCAGCATTTTTTTGAAACAAAGGCAAAAGTTTGTTGAAAATGTAGCTCAACATTTTCATGCATGTATTCTAGAAGAATGAGTTATTGACAAATAGAAAAAATATTTACTAAAAATCTTCTAAAAAATCCTTAAACCATGTACCATTTTGAAGTAGGGAAGTTGCTATATTATTTTGCCAAAAAAGTTGCCTTAATAATTTTTTTTTTATATAAATTCCTTATCAGCTAAGTAAGATAAAAGTTTATCAGCCATTTATTAAAATATCTGGATGGAGAGAGCTGTGTTACTTCTGTATGTTCCCACTGTTTGTTTGACTGGAATGTAATGGTGCTATATAGTTGTAGATATATCAGCTCTTTTCTTCAAGCCTTGCACTGTTAAATTGGGTCACTGCAGATAATGCATGTTAAATAAGACAAGGGTTTGGTGTATTTACAAAAAAAGGTTAGTAGCAGAATTTCATAGTATTACAGGAAACATATATCAGAGATAAGAATAAGCACATTTCCTTTAAATACATTACTAGTAGTTCACAAACAAAGTAAAATGTCTTCTGGAATACATCTTCCTATGTATGTAAATGTCACAGGATTTGATAAAGTTGACTAAATATAGCAGAAAGTAGACTGTAGCTCTGAGGTTCAGTGACTTGGCAGGTCTTTGATTAGAGTTCTGCAACAGAACTTTTAAGTTTTGTGTGTTAATAGTTGAGATAATTTGCTTTTTCTGAGAGACAGATTAAATTGAATTATTTTATAGTATCAGTAGCCTATGCAAACAGAATTGGTTTAGAAGTTTCCAAAGCTCCTTGGCTCCCCTGAAAAGCTGACTACAGGTCCTTAAGCGATCATGTAACTTCTAATGGGATCTAGGCTTTTAGGTCGTATGAAGTATTTTGTAAAAAATTATTCTTGTCCTGATGATTAAACTGCTGGATAAAGTTGTAACTTCATTAATAGTCAAGCTGTAAAACCCCAGTTCAAAACATAGACTTTGCACCTGAAAAAGTGGATCTCTGTATTAGCCCCAAACCCTTCTGTTTTCTCTGTTCTTCTGTAATTTGTAAAGCTAGTTTCCTAGCCCTTAGTCATGTCTATTTAAAACAGAACCTGCGTTTGTGTAGTTTAGGAAAAACTATGGGAAATACATTTCGTACTGCTGTGTCTCTGCTAGTCATTCCTTCTGCTGCTGCTTTTACTGTAACAATAGGAACTGAATATGTGAGAAAATACTTGTTAATTTTAGGGCATTCAAGCAAACATTGCTGTTCATAAATACAACACTTTTGGAGACAATTCCCAAGTTGGAAAAAAGTTTTTCATGTCCACTCAAAAAACAACCTGAAAAGAAAGGCTTTTTTTTTTTTTTCCTGAGAGCCCACATGGCTTTTCCGCTTTTTTTTTTTTTTTTTTTTTTTTTTTTTTTCTTCCCCCTTTCTGGGCAAGATTCTGCTTATCTTTACTAACTTTGAAAAAACAATTGAGGTTCTGCAGAAATACAGAAATATCCTGAATTTGGCATTAGTTAATATTTTCATTACTGACTTGGATGAGAGTACTTGTGTTGTTTCTGTGAATATAAGAGATATTGCAAGAACTTTGGAGGGTAGGAATAGAATGAAATATGGCCATGAGAAATTGAATGCCTAATCTAAAATATGCACCACATAAATCCATTAATATTACACTTCAGTAAGAATAATCAAAATCTGTGAGTACTAGTCAGTTGGACATGTTCCTAATCTGAGAGCCGTTGATCTGATTGATCATACGTGATACTGTAGCATCCCTGCTCTTAATTTTGTGCAGAAGAATATCTGTTGAAAGAAAACTACAATTCATGCCATGTTTCCATCAGTATACTCGGAAATATTAAGCATCTTTCTCTTCAGTGTGTTCCCACCTTTTGTGTTTAAAAGTGTTCTGTTTTAGTAATGTCTATCTTGCTTTTTACATCTGTCTCCAGTTTTGATTCTAGATTAAAGTAATTTACCTTCAGATTTTTTTATTTTCCTGAAAGTAACAGAAGTACTTGATCAGCAACCAGTTACACTTCATATTTAGTGCTGTGGATCTAAGGGTAATGTAGAACTGCTCTAAATATATGTTGTCTTATGAATCCCTTGCTTACTAGTCATAGGGTTTACACTGATTTGTGAATAATGATCAGGCATAAACCAAATTGTCTAAAAAACTTATTTTCAGTACCTATCAAGAAAAATCTGAAATGAAACTGCCCAGAGGATTGGCAAATGTACTAAGAATAATATTTGCTGTAGTGTTCAGAGGAGTAGGGTTGAAAAGTTACCTTTTTTTATTCCAGAATGTAATTACTATGTACTAATCAGTAAATTCTACATGGACTTTGCAACTGTTGTTGACTGCAGTGGGGATTTAGTGTTTTGGTGAAGAGATGCCTAGAATGCGACTCATTAGATTTCTGAGTCTGGTGGGACATTTATGAGGTTTTATGGTCTGATCTCTTGATATCACTCAAGCTATAGAACTTGATGGTGGAGTTTCTGCTTAAAGAGCTATAGGTGTAGTTGAACTATAACATGCTTTTCATAAATACATTCACTCCTGATTTACAGACTCTTTACTCATTAAATGCATATCATGAGTGCATAAAAAGTAGCAGCTTTGGTCACACAGGTTGTACCTTTGTGGTTTAAAGAAGCTCTTTTATTCCCTTTCTCTTGACTAAGAGTGAAATTGAATGAACAGCCTGAGCTTAAAATATGACTAAGAGAAAAGAATTTGCTTGTACATGATAGGGGAGCTCAGGTATCTCAATGAACCAGTAAGTGCACACAGGTTTTAGAATTATCATGACCTAAAATGTACAAAAATATACATACTATATATTTGTAAAAGTAATCATAGAGTGTGAGATTTATGAGTATCTACATACTTCTTTAGATAGAACTTGCTATCTATTTGCATTTTATAAATTTATCCTATGATAAAAAGCTTCTGTTGGCTTTTACAATGAGACTATAGGCAGCTTCAAGAGACTTGCCTGTATAAGTCAGGTTACAGAATCAAGTCTATGATGGAGAAGCTGCTAATGCTGTTGTACAGACTGGCACTAAAAGTACTTTATTTTTCCAGGATTGCCTACAGTGTCCAGTGTAGCAGGTGTTTGGGGAAAAAAAAGTCTTCTTTCTTAGTGTTTTAAGCTAAGACAGTTGTTAAATTTCACGCTCAGCTTCAGAGTTTATGTGCAATCACTGAAGATGAGTATCTGCCTTAAATAAAGGAGTAGGTCATTAATCTTTTGAGAGCTGTTCATGCAGTCTTTGCAAATGCAGAGGCCTTGAGGATTACATGATTTTGGTAGCAGAGCCTGATAGTTCTTGTGTGTCAGTGTGTTAATTGGAAGAGAATGATAAATAAATGATTAATAAACATGCTTGCTTTCAACCTGAATTGTCACCAATCTGTTTAAAATATTTGTAGTTGTATTTCTCAGATCCTTACTGTTAATGAAATTACCTCCTAAGATTTTGTGTATCTGCAAAGATGTGATAACAGTGCTAGAAAGTAATATGCCATGGGAGCTTTTCTAATGAAATTAATATGGCATTTATAACCTTTTTAGAGAGGCTTTTCACCAATTACAGCATAAAATGAACTCCCAAGAGACTAAGATGCTCTTTTTTTTTTCCTCAAGCTTTTATACTTCTGCCTGCTTCCTTTCATGATACGTGAAATGGCAAACGTGAAATAAAATGTAATTCTGTGATACCCTTCCATGGATTTCTAACTTCTTTATTATTAACTGTGAACTTCAATTTTAGATCAGTGTTTCATTTTTTAATTCGGTAGGTTGCGCTTTTCCATGAGGTAGCAGCAAGTATAAGTATGAAATTTATTTTTCTTTTGAAAGAATGTGTTTTCCATTTTCTGCCAAAATGCTTCTGTGATTGCAATGCAAAACTTCAATGTGAGACCTGCGGTTATAAAGTTGAGTTGTGTAAATGTTTTCTGGTTTGGGGCAATTTGATTTCTTAATTTTTTGTTTGTTTGTTTGTTTTGATGTTTTTGTTTTTTAATTGGTGAATAAAATGTGCTTAAACTTTTGTAAATAGGTAATACTCGCCATAAGGTAGGCCACAGTGTGTTGAGGAGAACTAAGAGGAAACTGAGTATTGCAGCTGTCAAAGGTGAGACACAGCTAAAACCACTGTGTAGTGGAGCTACATACTGGGGTTTATTTCAGAACAAACAAAAGTTATAACTTTATCACACTTGATTCATTTTGTATACTTGCTCACCTGCTCTGCTGCCAGCACTACATTCACTAGGTCTTGACTTCTTTTCCCAGCAGGAAGATCACTGATAGTTTGGGAAGGTTGAGTAGAAAGTTATGTTGGTTTCTGCCATGCATCAACTTGCGGTTACCAAAATTGGACATCTCTGGCCCTCGGCATTCCCTGGCATTTGTCTCCACACATCTCTCCCTAGAAGTCCAAGACTTCTACTTCTTTCCAAGACTACTACTACTTTCTGGGAACCCTTATTTGTGGCACCCAAACTCCTTTTTTTCCCCCATTCTAAACAGTCAGTGTGCAGGAACACACTGTGTGAGCAGCCTTTTAATTGCATGTTCTGCCTCTTTGTTAATTGGAGGATTCAGAATGTGACCCTTCAGTTCAGTCCAGGTGTTATCAGAATTTACAAACAGCTTGTACAGATTGCAGCGAGCGAGTACCAGTCTTCTGTTTCAGAGTTCAAAATTCAGTTTCTGACATTCACCCATGGAGACACACACATGCCTAATTATCCGCTGCCTATTAGCATTTGCAATTGAGGGTATTCTCACTATGACAACAACTAATGTACTTATGCTAGAAGCTGTGTTTGGTGCCATTTGTAAAACCTTTGCTCACCTTGTCATAGTCTCATGACTATTAGGAATATCCGGCTTTTGCATCTTTCTTACAGGAACTGAATTTCTAAGTTTACTTTTTAGGGAAGGAATACAAACATGGATTGGTGCTGAAACAGGAGGGACAGCATATGACTGTCAGTTTACATCTCATATGGCAATTTCAGGCTCTACTCTATTTGGAGTCATACAATGTGAGAACTTCCACATGCTGCGGTGATTCACGTGATAGATTTCAGGTAGCTTTACAGTCCTTTAATCACACAAAGGGCTCCCTGATTAACTAAATATGTAGAAACATAAGGTAAAATTTAAAAAAAGGAAGGTGGCATAATAGTCACAAGAATATGTCTTTGCTCTTACTTGAAATTTTATTATTTCTTTTTAACTTTTTATCTGACTTTCTGTTGATGACCTTGTCTTTGGTGCCTCCTACGTGGTTAATGTGAGGGTGTCCCCTTGCTGGACTGGGGAAAGGGTCAAGTTTCTCCTCACTTTTCGCAGTAAGCAGTCTATCTGACTGTCATGTCATGTCTGGAGGTAATTGACCTCAGAAACAGAAAACATTTTGGGGTGTTCAAGGTCAAAAAGCATAGCTTGTGCATCTCACTGTTAGAATTCCAAAACTTTTTTCTGTGATTAAAATGCTTGTATATTTGAACTAATGGGCTTTCTTAGATTGCACTGTAGAAGCAACATAGTACTTTCTTGGGTTATTATTTCTGTACTTTGAATATGTACAGGAGAAAACATTTGGAATATGAGGAACAGCTTCAAAGAGGAGGAAACATCTTCATATTCTCATGCCATAGGCCCTTCAAGGAGATGATCTTCCCTTGTGCAGTTTCTGCAGCTTTTGGTTCTGCTGAATTGGGGTTTATCTACACATCCAGTGTTCCCAAGAGAAAACTATATCGAGCCTACTTGTTTCTTCTGTTGATTTAGCATCCTTTCTGCAGCTGAGTATCTGATTTTATTGAGAATGTTTCAGCCAACTTCAAGAACTGTGCTGCTGAATGAAACCGAAGGAGTAATCACAAAATGTATTCTTACCACAGTGCTGATCAAAAGCACCTCTGCTGTTCAGTTTGGAAGGAAATTCACTACTACTTCTCAGGCAGTATGCTCTACTTCCAAGGAAGAACCAAAAGAGATGTCCTAGTATTTTTTTAATTTTTAATTTAATCAAATAGACAAAGGTGTCAGGAACCCTTGGAGAAGTAAAATACTACCCTTTATGCAGAGATAAACCACACAATTTAGGCAGTAAGCCTTCTCTATATTTGTGGAGAAGGATGTTTGCCATACAGGGGTTTATATACACTGTTAGGGTAAAATAAATATAGCTCTCTCTATATACATATGTGCGTAAGTGCATGTATTTATGTGCACATGTACATGCACACACAGAGGTGTGTATATCTAGAACAGGATAGTTTGCCGTTCCTGATGTTCAGCATAAGCTTTTCCATAGGCCCTTCTTTCCTCTTTCTGCTGCCTTTCCTAAGCTTGCATCAGGGAGTGCAGTGGGAAGGTAGCATTTAGTGATGTTCTGGCCTTGCTGACTTGCCAAGGAAGATGATTTGGGAAGCAATGAGATTTTTGGGGATTGAATGATGCTGAGCTTTTTTATGCTCTTAAGCATGGGTTTTCTTTGAGCTTGTTTGGGTTTGTTTTAATGTTGCACTGTGTTTTGGTGTTTGGGTGGTTTTTGGTTGGTCGGGTGGGTGGGTTTTTTTGAGGTTTTGGTTGGTTGGTGGGTTTAGGATTTTTGGTTTGGATTTTTGTACAAAGCATAATCTACTTGTAGAACTGCTGCAGCATTTTGGTATGAGTGCCATAATAATCTTCCAGTTTCTTTCCCAAATCTGAAACAATTTCTCATGTGAGATATTTTCAGCGTGGATTGCCAGCCAGCCAAGCAACATATGGGCTATTTATTGTTTCAAATAAACAGCCTCATTACCGTTAGGAAAATGCAGCTTTAACAGTTATTGTACGTAGTTTTTCTTGGTTGTGGGAAAGCATTTAAATGCTAGATTTCCTAAAATGTTTTGGTGCCAATGACTTTTTGCTTAGAATTCATGTACTATCTTAGAAGTTGAAAGTTACAGCTGTACCAAAATGTTTTTTTCATTTGTTGTTCAATCACAGGAAATCTGAAAATTGTGAGATATAGTAGTAGCTTGTCCAGACTACTTGTTCAGTTGAAAAGAGAGAATATATTCATGGTAGCTTCTTCCTAATGGTGAACTGAACACTTTCTAGATGCTTTGCATAATTTGGTGCATTAAACAAATTGCTTGATGAAAATAAAGCTCCATAATTGTACATTTTTTAATAAAAGCATCTTTCTGTCATCCTAGAAAGACAAAGCAACTAACCTATATCTAACTGTATCCCCTGTAAAGCTAGTTGCTTATTCATAAGGTGATGAGGAATAGTACAAGCACAGTGTGCTTGAGTTGCCGTTTTTTTCTGCCTTGAGTGCGTTTGGTTTTTTTCTATTGGGGAACAAAATTTCTTGAAGCAGGAACGTTGTTGAAGTTACAGACCCTGTATTCTTACAGAGGTGAATTTTGCATTCTTTTGGATAGGGGAATACGCTGTTTAATAAAGGTCATTAGCAGCAAGGGTTGGGAGTTTAATTGACAAAAAAACCCCCACCTCATTATTTTATTCATATGTATGACCTGAGATGAAAATAACATCACGGTTGCAAGATGTGATTGAACCATCGCAGGTAACAGTGAATGTCATATCCAAAACTAGGTGGTGTTTCTTGTAGCAATCCTGGCACTAGAAGAGGAATTGGGTTCCTGCTGGATGGCTATGTGTTTATTGGCTTATAGTCTAAGATCTCTTATTATTAAAATATTTCCTGCCTCATAAAGCATATTTGTAAAATGATATTATGATAATCACTATCTTGACTGATGCATCAGGTGCTGGAGTGCAGACGTGGAATACCATGCATGTCTGCTCAGCTTGAGCTAAAGTCAGTCTGGTGCAGTAACCAGGATATGTAATAGCTCCACATCTTCTAAAAGCAGGCAAAACACATGACAAGCCAGCGGATTGTGTTTTGATGTGTCTAGCAGAAACAGGATACAAAATGAAGTCCCCAGTAGATTTTTCACCTAATCATGGTTGTCATCTTTCTAATCTGTCTCTGAGGCGGTTTCTTTCTTGCTTGGGAAAGGCAAGAAAATGCTTTTTATTTCATGGTTCTATTACAAATTTCTCAAAAGGCTGAGAAGAGAGGAGGGTAAGGAGGGGGAAAAAAAAATAGGGAGCTTAAAATCAAATGTTTTTTAACCCTTTGAAACTGGATGTTTTGTAAAGGTCCACGTCCTATTAACCTGTCTTTGTGTCTTCCAACAGCAGCGATTCTACAGCTTCCAATCATTCTCAGTTGTAAGTTGCTGAATATTTGGAGGACTAACACTAAGATTCTGAATTGTACCTTACTCTTCCCTTGATAGATCATTTAACTGGGGGGTCTATAGGGGATAATTGCCAAACTTGTAAAAACTGGAACAGCTGCTTAACACATGTGTTAATCAGCTGGACTACTGGCCATGGTAAATGAAGAATCTGACCTGATTAGCCTGAATAAGCATGCCGTAATATTTCTGGGAGAAAGTGTTTGATATTGAAAATACCATAAGCAAGGAGGCCCCTGTGTCTAAGGGAAAAAAAATTAACTTTGGGGAAAATTGATGCATGGAGTCCAGAAAATGAGTGTATGTTAACACAGTGATTTGTTTTTTCACACAACTGAGTGACTACACTGTCTCTTAAATTAAGTGGAAGATATGGATGGTTGACCCCTTAGATAGGCCATTCTAATTTTAGATACCTAAATTTAGAGTTTGGACTCTTATTTAGAGCATTGGGTTTGAAAGATTTGGACTGGAACCAAAGAGCTTCACTCTGTCCCTGCTTGCATTACTGTCATTTCTCTGAGCTTCTCCCTCTCACTGAAATTAATAGCACTTCTTTCTGTCTTGAGATGTTCTCAGATGGCTTTATTAATTTTTCACCCATTTTGCTTCAGAAAGTATGTTGCAGTTCCTGCTATTAAAAGCAAACTTTGAATCAGCTATGGAATGCAGACTTTTATAATCAGAAGTTTACAGCTGGCTACTGCTGTTGGAGCTTACTGTCGGTTTTTATTTAGCTGTGCCAAAATTTTCAGTCATAAAATGGATTAATAGATAAAGCTCGTGGGGGAAATGGGAAAGGGAAAACATTAATGGGACATTTTGAATATAACTGAAAATCCATTGACATTCTTCCTTTTCGTTCAGATAAGCTAAACCAATTTATTTGCTTTGTCTATTTTAATTTTAAAAGTTACTCTCCCAGGTGAAATGTTCTTTTTTGGAACTTGTGTATGGAATCCAAGTCATGACTATCAGATTTCTTGTATGATGCCCATTGCCCAGTCTTGCAAGGAAATTGGTCAAAGTGCTACAAATGGATCTGAGGAGACATTTGATAAAAGCCATTAAGGTCTTCAAAAATCAGCCAAGCTGTAAACTCTATTAGGTATATATCAAGCTGGACGTTATGGAAGGGAAATTGAAGAGAAAGCCTGAACAATGTCTGCCAGAATTAAAATGTGAACATTTTTTTTATACCAAGAACAAGATGGTTAATAAAAGTTAAAACCTAATGTTACATACATTATTACTGATATTCTTCACAATTTTAAAATTATGCAAAGTTGGCCATTAAGTTTGTTTTGGAGTTAACTTGTGCGTTCCTATTATTACCTGGATTGTAAAGTAAAACTTACAGTATGTAATGAATCTTTTTAGATTTCACAATCAAGAAAATATCTTCAAATAAAAGAGGGAGTTGCTATATATATCCAGAGGAGAGACTGACAGACAGAGATACTTGTGTTTTGAAGGGAAAATAGTCTTTATGTACTCCACATTACCTGATAGCTCAGCACAATTGCTTATCTGACCTGTTACTGCAATTCAGCATTGGAAATCAGATCTAGCACAGAATGTGAAGGTATTAAATTCAGATCAATGAATCTTTGTATGAAATCAGTAGTCTTCAACTACATAGACGAGTGTAGGGTACAATCTACCAACCAGAATTCTAGGTCAGGGTGTACTGCAACCACATACTGGAATTCCAAAGTACATTAGGGATGCTAATCTATGAGAGTGTTCCTAGCATACCACAGAAATAGTGTTTGAAGTGCCACTATATTCCTTTAATCACTGTCTTTTATTCTGAGCAGCTCAATGGAATTAAGCTTTGGGCCAGACAGTGACGGCTAGAAATCATTTATATGAGCTTTGCAGAAAGCAGCTATCATGAAGCATTCTTTTATTTTCATGTGTAATTTGGGAAGAGGGTAGTATTATTTTCCAGTGCTGTGGAGAAAGTAATATACATGTCACGAACCATTTCTATTCCATGTTTCAATGCTATTCAAGAGTAAATGTCAGTGAAATCTGTCATCCTCCACCTCCCTGGAGCCATAAACAAGCTCAGGAGCCTCAATGGTCTCAAAAATTTCTGTTACTAATACAGTCTTTAATTGTATGTATTGAAGGCTGTGCAACAACTCTGCATAGTCATTAAGGCACAACATCCAGAGATAAAAGTATGTGATGTTTCACAAGCCTTCTCTTGGGCAAGGCCCCCAGAATGAAGCAGCTGTCTTGTGAAAGTGTAAGTGAGCATTTTGCTGCAGGCCTGTGCGTGAACGCAATCACTGTGCATTTCCCATATCCTTAGAGAAGAAAGACAGTAAAAAACATGCTCACAGTTCATGAGATATAAAATACTGGATTTTGTCTTCTTTTTTTTAATCACTGGTATCATTTTCATTTCTTCCAGAGTAAGAGAAGCAGTAGAATTGTTAAAAGTTCCAGACTGCTGTCTTACACACTATTTTTATTTTATCATAATTCTGATGAATAATTTCTTCTTTTAATTTTCACTTTTCTGCCTTTTAGAAAATCCAAAGGAGCTTGACTTACGTGATTGGATATAACTGTTTATCTGAGGAATATGTGGTTTTCTCTAATCAGAAATACCATGGATGGCTACAGCTATTATATGGCAGATGAAATATCCAATTTGTGTTGTAATCCAGATCACGGAATAGGTAGATGATGTAGAAAACTGTTTAGGACAAGATAAACAAAAGTTCATTGCAGACATTTCTTAAGTATTTAATATTTGGAGTGGATACATTAAGGCTAAGTTTCAATAGTGTGGTTTTTATCTTTTTCTGTAGCCCAGACAGTACAATCTGAAAGAATTTCAAGTACTGAGAACATAAGATTTTTGAATTGGTTGGTGTGGTTTACTTTAGGAAGAGCTGTTGAGTTTGATGAGATGTCTTTCTGAAAAACAGTCAACTTTGATATAGATTTCATGTAATGGGAATGAAATCTGATAGTTAAGGCTCAGAGTTTAAAATGCTGTGGGCTAAAGCAAGAGTTGAATTCAACAGATATTTAAGTGAAAAATCTCCAAATCGAAGCAACTACAAAATGTGAACCCAACTACAATATTTTGTACTATAGCTTTCTTAAAGGATGCCATACAAAAATAGTAGTAAAATGTGTTCATAAGTGGGAAACGGGTACTTCAAATCTAGAATGTAAATGCATGATTGAATACTTTACCATCTACTTTTTTACATGGTTCAAAACCTTTCACAGGTTTTGAAAAAAGTTCTTGTTTGTTCTCTCATCCAGTTAATTGTAAATTAATTTTGGTACTCAAACCAGAATCATTCATAATGTGATAGTTTAGGCTGGGTGTTTTGAGACTGGAAGTCCAGTAAATTCTATCTAGTGTCTATACAGCAATCATTGCAACTGGGTGTAAAAATCTGATAATTAAATGATAACAGACTTATTTTGCTAAAAAGATTGCTTATGTGCCAGAATTTATGATGTTATTTTTTTCTTGATACACGTACACATTTTGCCTACAGTGTTTGTGAGTGGTTTTGATGTGGGTGTCTTGAGAATGTGTTTTTGATTGATGAGCTAAGTTGCGTTTTGTTTTGTTTTTTTCACGTACTAAAATAAATAACTATTGATGCAATACTCTAAAAATTACTGTTCCTCAAGAGAGGCAGAGAGAGATTCTACTCTCACAGAGTGCTCCTGCTTTCTGACAATAGGGTTTGCTTTTGGTTGGGAGCTGTTGTTGAAAAAAACCACATACAGCTGTGGTCAGTGAAAGATGTACCTAATATAAAAGCAAAAATACTGAGCTTTGGAGACTCTAAAATGTGATCTTTTAGCAGGGAATGGAATCTATCAATGTACTGCCTAAAGAAATGTTTATATTACTGCAGTAGCTATTAATTGATTGAATTGATTTTAGTACTTGCTGTGTTACATGAATATTTTCTAATTGTTTCTCCTTCCAGAAATTGGGTAGAGGATTTCTTATAAAGCAAGTTATTTCTGATAAATTTTGTGTAATCTGACATTTTCTTGTTCCGTTCCTTGCTCTTTTGTTTTCTGTATCTCAGAAGGATTGTCTGTCTTCTCAATAATTTGATTGATCGAGCAAAGACCCAGAGGCTTTTGGGACTGCGTGTTTATAACTTGTGTTGCCAAGCTTATCTTCCAGTAATATTTACATCTCTGGAAACCCCTGACTGATTCTGTATGAATTACTGTCTCACCAAGGCAGCAGCTTCATTTGCTTCTGTAGCTCTTTTAATGTTACTTTTAGAAGGTGTTTTCTTATCTTCAAGCTTAAAACATATTTTGGCAGCTACTATCTCTCTAAATGAAAAAGCAGGAAAAATTAGAACATGGGAAAGAACATTGCTGTAGCATGGTGTGTTATTTTGTGGAATATCGAAGTCCAGACAGCTTTTGATACATTTCCTTCTTGAAGTTGAGGTCAAAAAAATTCTTCTGTTGAAGGGTTAAATAACTCATGCTGTATATTTCCAAGGTTTTGAACAAAGGATTGAATTAGGTATTTGAGTAGCTAGAAGACTCCTTGTTAATTCATTTCCTACCATCCTATGTATCTCTTCAAAAGACACGTAAGCTGCTATGCCTTTCATTTTGCCGCTATCTGGAGCACTATGGTTTTCTTTCCTCCTTAGCCTGTTTCTGTTCACAGTATCACAGAATATTCATGGTTGGAAAGGACCTCCTAGCTCACCGAGTCCAACCATACCCATAACAAAAAAAACCCCCAACCCCCCCACCTAAATATACTGATCAAACACGACTTCAAAACCACAAAATAAGCCCCTACATGCCTGCCACTAGAGCATGTCCTGAAACACCAGGTCTACCCGTTTCTTAAATACCTCCAGGGATGGTGACTCAACCATCTCCCTGGGAAGGCTGTTCCAGTGCCTCGCCACTCTTTCTGTAAAGAATTTCTTCCTAGCATCTAATCTAAGCCTCCCCTGCCACAACTTGAGACCATTTCCTCTGGTTCTGTCAGTAGTTACTAAGGAGAAGAGGCCAACACCCACCTCTCTACAACCTCCTTTCAGACAGTTGTAGAG